>PVJN01013263.1:0-49165 GCA_004026805.1 Lasiurus borealis | reverse complement strand
ATAAACTGATGTACAAAAGGATAGATACAGAGGCAGTAAAGCCTCAAACAGACTGAAATTATAGCAGGAAGATTAAAGTTAGGTGGGGTAGATGGGAGATCAATCAAGGGACTTGTATGCATGCATATAAGCATAACCAATGAACACAGACACTGGGGGGGTTGGGGTATGCCTGGGAGGGAGGGGGGGGGCATGGGGAAACATGTATAAAAATTAATAAAAAAAAGAATACATAGACAAGTTTATCACTGTACTGGAACTTTACATCCTTCAGATGGCATTTCTCAGATGTTTGCTCAACTCTATATTTTGGATATAGCTGAAGCAACAAATAAAAGATTAGCAATGTCAGAACACCAAGGCTGCACAGAAAGACTCATGATCAGCATCAACAGCCTCATGCATCAAATGAATGAATTAACAAAATCATACAAGATGCTACATGAGGTAGAAAATAAAGCCCAAAATGAAGCAGAAGCAAAAGGTATTGCTCCCATAGAAGTAACAATGGCAATTAAATATGATCATAACAGTGACACAAGTAGTAGATATAATTCTCCCTGTGTAACTGAGGTTGCTGTCATATTCAGAAACAAAGATGGAGAACCTCCTTTTGAAAGGGACTTGCTTATTCATTGTAAACCAGATCCCAATAATCCGAATGCCACAAAAATGAAACAAATCAGTATCCTGTTTCCTAGATGTAATGACATCTAGGAAAATGTAATGATATATCCTATCCTTTTCCACGTGGTGAAAAGGCTGAGTAACAGATATTGCATTAAGACTCAGAGACAACAGTGTAATTGACAATAATACTAGACAAAATGTCACACAAATGCAGTATTATGGATTTTATCTCTTTGCAGGACATGTTCAATCCTATTTTAAATGCAGGAAATTTAACTCAACAGTTTATCTTAGATTCATATTAAAAACTGGAGGCAAATTGGATAAATTTCACTAAAGCTAACCAATCTAAGTTGAGAGATGAAAAAATATAGTGGTTTGATGGTTTATCTCAAATCTGGATGTGAGAATGACAACGTGCCAATTTGTAAAATGATAATACTTCCATCATCTTTTGAGTGTTGTCCCAGAATTAGGCAGCAGCAATTTCAGGATGCTATGGAAATTGTAACAAACTTTGGCAAGATTGATTTATTCATCAACATGGCATGCAACTCCAAATGAGGAGATATTACAAACAATTTAGAACACTGGCAAAAAGTTGAAAATAGACCTGACTTGGTAGCCAGAGTTTTTAATATTAAGCTGAATGCTCTTTTAAATGATACATGTAAATTCAATTTATTTGGCAAAGTAATAATTAAAATTCATGTCATTGAGTTTCAGAAACACAGACTGCCTCACATTCACATATTATTGATATTCAATAGTGAGTCCAAATTACAAACAGAAGATGACATTGACTGTATAGTTAAGGCAGAAATTCCAGATAAAGACCAGTGTCCTCGACTTTTGCAAATTGTAAAATTAAATATGGTACATGGACCATGTGGAATACAAAATCCAAATAGTCCATGTATGGAACATGGAAAATGTTCAAAGGGATACCCAAAAGAGTTTCAAAATGTGACTGCTGAAAATACTGATGGATATCCCAAATACAAACAAAGATCTGGTAGTACCATTTCTAATGGAAATAAAGTTGCCAATAACACTTACAACCTGTATTTGTGCCTCAAATATAACTGTCATATCAATGTTGAAGTCTGTGCATTGATTAAAAGTGTCAAATATTTATTTAAATGCATCTACAAAAGGCATGATTGTGCAAATATTCAAATTTCTGTAAAAGATATCAATCATGATGAAGTACAGGACTTCATTGATTCCAGGTATGTGAGCGCTGCTGAGGCTCTTTGGAGACTTTTTGTAATGACAATGCACCAATTTAACGCAATCATAAGATTAGCTATACATTTGCCAAATCATCAGAATTTGTATTTTCATACTGATGTATTTGCTAAAGTTATAGATAGGGCTAAAAGTCATAACTCGACATTGATGGCTTGATTCTTATCGAATAGAGAAGATTCCAACACACGCAATTATAATTAATGGGATATTCCACAGCATTACAAATTTAATAATTCTTTGTGGACAGAATGCTGAAAAGATGGGAATAAAGTATTAGATAGACTGTCACTATGAGCTTTAGAGAACCAGAACAATATTACCTTAGACTTTTGCTTCTGCATGTAAAAGGTGTGATAAGCCGAAACTGGTTTGGCTCAGTGGATAGAGTGTCCACCTGGGGACTGAAAGGTCCCAGGTTCGATTACAGTCAAGGGCATGTACATTGGTTGCAAGGGATGTGCACACCCCCAGTAGGGGATGTGCAGGAGGCGGCTGATCAATGTCTCTCATCGATGTTTCTGGCTTTCTGTCCCTTTCCCTTCCTCACTGAAAAATCAATAAACTATAAATATACATATATATATATATATATATATATATATATATATATATATATATGGTGTGATAAGTTTTGATGATCTTCAAACTTTATGAGGTATAATTTATGATACATTTCATAACGCTGCTAAACATCAAGGATTATTACTTCATGACACTATCTGGAAAGATATGATGATGATGTAATCATCCTTAATATGTCCAAACAACTATGGCAACTTTTTGCATACATATGTGTGTTTGGATGTCCTTCTGCTGCAGGCAAATTATGGGACGAGAATAAGTCTCATTTTATTGAACATTTCTGTTGAAAATTACACCAAAGAGAAGGTGTAAACTGTGAAATGCATGCCCTTAACAAAATTCAAAAGGTATTCACATTGCATGGAACTTCCGGACTATCCTTTATTAATGAACACAAATACATGTGATGAATCATATGAGTGACAAAAAATTCTCTGAATAATGAACATTTGGCAGCCTTTCAGACTATAACTTCAGCCATAGAAGATCAAACGGTACACCCAAATGCTTTTTCTTGGATGGTCCAGGTGGTAGTGGAAAAACATACAGTGGTACCTCGAGATACGAGTGCCCTAACATACGAGATTTTTGAGATATGAGCCGTCGAGCTATTTTTTGCTTTGAAATACGAGCAACATTTGAGATACGAGTAATCCGCGGATCGGACAGCTGCACACGACCCACTAGTTTACCACAACTTGAGCGTCTCACAGTTTCCCATGACTCAGTCAGTGTGCTTGTTTAATTCGTTGTCGAAGCATCTTTTGTGCATTTACATACTTTATCACATTTCTTTTTATAACCATGGGTCCGAAGAAAGCGAGTGGAAAGGTCAGTGCTCAGAAGAGGATGATGTCTGTTGAATTAAAGTGTGAAATCATAGAAAAATATGAGCAAGGTGTGCGAGTGGCTGACTTGGCGAGGCAATACGGGCATAGTACTTCAACGATATACACTGTGCTTAAACAGAAGGAGTCGATAAAGGGTATAACGCCAGCTAAGGGCGGTACAATAATTTCTAAGCTCCATAGCTCTCTCCATGAAAAGATGGAGAATCTACTGATGGTATGGATGACGGAGAAGCAGCTTAAAGGAGATACATTAACACAGGGCATCATATGCGAGAAGGCGCGAGCGATTTACGGTGATTTGCTGGAGCAGACCCCACACACTTCCATGGACAAAGCATCAAAAGACTCACTAAAAGCCAGTAGAGGCTGGTTTGGATGTGAAGGCAGCTGAGGATTACCTGAAAACTTTTTCTGAACTGATACAAGCCAAAAGATATATCCCCCAGCAAGTCTTCAACTGTGATGAGACAGGGCTTTTCTGGAAGAAGATGCCAAATAGGACTTACATAATCGCAGAGGAGAAGGCGATGCCAGGCCACAAACCCATGAAGGATAGGCTAACTCTCACACTGTGTGCCAATGCGAGTGGTGTCTGCAAGATCAAGCCTCTGCTCCTATACCATTTGGAAAACCCCAGAGTCTTTAAGTCACATAAGATTTTAAAAGATAAACTGCAAGTTATGTGGAGGGCAAACCCGAAGGCATGGGTCACCAGGCAGTTCTTTGTGGAGTGGGTAAACCTGGTTTTCGGCCCTTCTGTTAAGAAATATCTACAGGAAAACTACCTAACCATGCAAGCCCTCCTCGTCCTCAACAATGCTCCTGCTCACCCACTGAACCTCGAAGATGAACTCCTTGAAGAGTTCAAGTTTATAAAGGTTGTCTACCTACCTGCCAACACCACTCCTATCCTGCAGCCCATGGAGCAGGAGATGATTTCTAATTTTAAAAAGCTGTACATCAAGCACCTGTTCTGGCGCTGCTTTGACGAGACGAAGAACACAAACCTCACCCTTCAAGAGTTCTGGAAGAACCACTTTAACTTCGTGATATGCCTCAGAATTATTGATCAGTCCTGGCTGGGTGTTACAATGAGGACTTTGACCTCTACATGGAAGAAGCTGTGGCCTTAGGCAGTAGTTGAAAGGACCTTCGAAGAATTCGAACCCGAGGTGCCAGTGGAGGAAGAGATAGTGTCTCTGGGAAAATCCATGGGCCTGGAGGTGGGTGAGAGAGATGTGAATGAGCTCGTCAAGGAGCACTCTCTGGAACTCACCACGGAGGAGTTACAAGAGTTGCAGTCTCAGCAACATGTGGAGGTTCTCCAAGAAATTGGTTTCGAGGAGGAGCCACAGGTGGAGGAGATCTCTACAAGTGAGATAAAGGAGATCTTAGGAATGTGAGATAGGGTGTCTGTCACACTTTGTGGAAAAGAAACACCCCAAAAAAGTTGCTACTGGTTGTGCATCGGAGCTGTTCAATGAAACTTGCCTCACCCATTTCAGAAACATTCTGAAAGGGAGGAAGAGGCAAACCTGGTTGGACAAGTTCTTTTTGAAATCAGCCAAAAATGCAAAGACCAGTAGCAATTAAGTTCAGTGAAGATTAGTTAAGTTACATTCAGTTTAGGGATAAAGTGTAGCATTAAGAGTGTAGTGAGTAGGTAAATACACTTCATAAAACCAGTTTATTCCTTTACATTCTCTTTTATTATGTTTTTATACAACATTTGTCATTTATAAATACATTTTTTCTTATTCAAAAACATGTAACAAGAACAACTAGGGTGGCATTTTGGGGGCTGGAACGGATTAACAGCATTTCATTTGATTTCAATGGGGGAATTTGCTTTGAGATATGAGCAACTTGATATCTGAGCAAGGTTACAGAACGAATTAAACTCGTACTCGTGGTACCACTTTATCTGTATAAAGTTTTAATACATTATCTTAGAGGTCACAGTGGTACCTTTTTAGCCACAACATCTACAGGAATTGCTGCAAATTCTCAGTGGAAGAACCTTTCATTCCCAATATAAATGACCAATTCCATTAAATGAAACTTCAATTTCTAGACTCAATATAAAGAGTTAAGTTGCTAAAACCATTAAAAAGGCCCAACTTCTCATTATTGATGAATGCACCATGGCATCCAGTCATGCTATAAACACAGGTTACTAAGAGAAATTAAGAATTTATATGTTGCATTTGGTGGGAAAGTTCTCCTTTTTGGAGTGGATTTGTGACAATGTCTCAATACTATGCTGCATGCTATGTGATTGGCCATATTACAAATGAGTTTAAAATACTATTATGTTTCAGAAAGTTGTCTCTTAAAACAAATAAGAGATCAGAGGATTTGGCTTATAGTGAATAGTTAGTAAAACTTGGAGATGGCAAACTTGATAGCATTTTTTGTTAAGGAATGGATATCATTGAAATTCCCTGTGAAATGATTTGTAACAGATATTATTGAAGCTATCTTTGGATATACTATAACTATAGATAATATTAAAAATATATTTAAATATGTGATTTTTTGTCCAAAAAATGAGTACATTAAAAATTAAATGAAGAGATTTTGGATATACTCGATGGAGATTTTCACATATATTTGAGAGATACCATTGATTCAACCAATGATGCTGAAAATGAAAATGTTCCCATTTCTTAATAGTATTGCTTCTTTGGGAATGCCATATCATAAATTATAATTGAAAATCAGTGCAACCATTATGCTATTGAAAAATCTAAATAGTAAATGGAGTCTTTGTAATGTTACTAGATTTATTACCAAAAGATTATGACCTAATATAATCGAAGCTAAAGTATTAACAGGATCTGCAGATGGAGAGGTTGTTCTGATTCCAAGAATTGATTTGCCTCCATCAGTCACTGGCCTCCCATTTAAATTAATTTGATGACAATTTCCTGTGATGCTAGCATTTGCAATAACAATAAATCACAAGAACAAACTCTAGACAGAGTAAGAATATTCCGACCTGAACCATTTCGCACAAGGTCAGTTATATGTTGTTTTCTCTCAAGTTCGAAGAGCATGTGACATTAAAGTTGTAAATACTTCATCACAAGGGAAATTAGTCAAACACTCTGAAAGCATTTTCACTCTTAATGTGGTATATAGGGAGATATTAGAATAAGTTTAATCACTTTATCAGTCATTGTTGAATCAATGTTTTTTTTATATCATGTGTTTGTTGTTGTTCATATCATTTTATTATTGTTTATTTATTAATAAAATCATGTATTATTTTCAAATACATTTTACTCATTTCCTTTCATCTCTCTCATTTCTATTATAGAGAAAGAGCAAATAGCAATATTAAAGTATTTCCTCTAATTGATTCCTTTCTAATGTGCTTGAATTTCATGCACCAGGCCACTAGTAGAAAAATAATTAGGAAGCGGAGGGGTGAGAGGGGGAGCTATCTCACATATCTCATGTGAGATTTGACAATTGACCTCAGGAGTTGCTATAGTAGTAACCAGTCTAAGGGACTAGTGACCAATCAGAGGTGATATCAAGGCACAAGGATCTATAGCTTTTATAGGCCATAAAGAAAAGGAACTCAGTGGGACTCTTTCCCTCTCTCCACATGGGAGTCTGTACTTGTTCTTCAATAAATATCCACCTTTTCTATGCGACCCTCTGTCTGTGGATTCATTCTTTGATTTCGGCAGGCAAAGAATTTGAGTTCCAGTCCAAAAATTCCATTTCAAAAGGAGTGGAGAATATTGTCTGCAGAATGGTTTAAATATTTCTTTATGGTCCCAGACAATAGCCACTGAAGGTTTCACACTTGAGTTCTTCACCTGTCCCCTGCAGGGAGCTCAGATCAGCTCCCAACAGTGCAACCACAAGACCAAGATCTTGTTTATCTGCCTCTCTAATAGGATCCTTCCCATGGAATAGACTAAAAACTCTAACTCTGGGAAGACCAGCACCCCTGTGCCACAGGTCCAAGCAGAAGGGGCTACAAAATCAACCCTGAGTAGGACCCTAATCTCTGTATGGCTGGTCTCAGCAAAGTTGGTGCCAAGAATCTCAGCTCAACTCATGCTCTGAACTCTCCAAATCCCCAATCTGTCCTGCTCCTCCAGGCCATGCTGCCAGACCCACAGGATTAAACAGTCTGAGACCCTCCACATAGGGAGAAGGGTTTCAATTTCACACTGGAGGTAGAACAATCCCTTCCCTTTTCCCCTAGCCAGGCAGTTTAGTCACCAATTAGGACTCTGCACAATGCCTTACCAGGAAAGCAGATGCAGGCCTTTTTTTTTTCCTCACAAACTACAGCCCAATTTTTCTAGTAGTCACAGCCTGGGACAAATTCTCAGTCTGGGACTTCTAACAATAGGCTCCTTCACTAGTAAGGTGCCAAGGCAGATAAAATTCCCCTGTTTCCCACTGGGCAATGCTACACAGATTCTTCTTCCTGACTCTGCTGCTCTGAGTCTGGTATCCCTGTGTGGAGGTGAGAGCCCACACTCCTGAGAGGAGGGGGCTTTCCAGCCAATATCACTTAGGCCTCTCAGCCAAGCTCCAGCTCCAGAGGGGCTCCCCTTTACACAACTCTCATTCTTTTGCCTGGCTCTACATTGTTTCTTCAGTGCTCCTTAGATATAATACTAGTGGCCCAGTGCACAAAATTTGTACATGGCAAGAGGGTTTCCCTCAGCCCAGCCTGCACCCTCTTCAATCAGGAACCCCTTGGGGATGTCCGACTGCCAGTTTATAATCTGGGACCACTGGCTCCTAACTGCCTCTGCCTGCCTGCCTGATCACCTCTAACCTCTGTGCCTGCTTACCTGACTGCCCCTAATTGCCTCTGCCTGCCTGATCACTCCTAACTGCCCTCCCCTGCTGATCTCATCTTGCCTCCAATTGTCCTCCCCTGCTTGTCTGAAATCACCCACAATGGCCCTCACTTGCCAGCCTGATCACCCCTAACTGCCTCTGCCAGCCTAATCGCTCCTAACTGCCCTCCCCTGCTGGCCTGGTCACCCCCAACTGCTTTCCCCTGCCTACCTGATCACCCCTAACCACCTCTGCCTCAGCCCATGCCACCGTGGCTTTGTCAAGAACAATTTTCGGAAGATGTCTAGTCTAAATAGCATATTACCCTTTTATTAGTATAGATGTCACAGAATCCTCTACAGGCTTGTAAGCTTGTGGGAACTGGCACTAAGAGATTCATTCTGCTGGGGCTGAGAAAGTCTCTGGTCGGTGGCCCTCAATGGTTGTTTGCTTTCTTCAGAAGAGCCCACTCCTCCCCATCTCACCCAACACCCATTATCCCCTCAACCCTCCCTTGTCTACTCCCCCTACCTCTCATGCCAGTGCAGTCACGCCCAGGTTGCCTCAGCCTCTAAATCACTCACTGCTGTCTGGAGCCTTGAGAACATGGCTCTAACCTAGTTCTTCCCACACACAGTGTAAAGTATTCAGTAGTACTCAATAAATGCTCACGGAGGAGAATTAGGGGGTAAGGTCTTCCACCATATCGCTCCCTTCAGCCCCAGACCATGGATGGCACCTTACCCGGAGGAATTTGCAGTTTCCCAGGACCATAAACTTGTAGAATGCAGCAGCCCGCAGAGCCTTGCCCAGGTGGGCTTGAGGTGCTGATGGCCATGATATAGGCACAGTGCAGAGACAAACAGTACCTCCCACTAGGGGACTATCCACTTGGGAATGGCGGCTGCGAAGCCCACGTTCACCTGTGCTGCCACTCGGAAGCGGCGGGACTGCCATAGCAGCTGCTTCAGCTGTCCATGCTGATGTGGTCCCAGAAGTGGAGCCCAAGCTCCTCCAGCTCCAACGTACCCCATGCTGCTTACAGCACCTGGGTCACCTGGGAAAATGCGGCAGCTTGGGCCATGGCCGCAGCTGCAGGGAGCACTGCCCATTGGGCCCCTGGCTAGCAGGACGGGTCCTGCAGAGAGGAGATGGGGGCGGTAATCAAAAGTGAAAGCTGCCCCGCCCGGGAAGGCAGAACTATTAAGATCTGGCCACGTCCCCCGGCCCGTGACCCAACAGGGCTCGGCACCTTCCCTCTGTGCCCCCAGCAGAGGTAGCTGGCGAGCCAGCTTGACCAGGAGGTCATCCTCCCATCAGGCTCTGTGTTCTGGTGGCGCCTGGACAGCTCACGGCCCCTGGAGGATGGAGGACGAGTCCTCCTGGGACCTGGCATGTGAGAAAGTCTCCACTGAGCAGAGATTTTTGCCAGGCACTTCCATCAGTGGGATGCCACGGCCCCTGGGAGGCTGCACCGTCTTGGTTCAGGAATAAGAAAGGTACTGTGCTGAGCCATTTTCCAATTGGACCTTCCTCTTCCTTCCCCAGAGCACTCCAAACCTACTCTGGCCAACCATCCCAACCCCGCAGACCCTTAACATATTCCCCCCATAAAACATGTACCCTATCATGTCCCCTTGCATAGGAAGTCAGTGCTCTGCTGCCATGGAGGGGAGGCTTGAGGGGGTAATGCCATCTGCCGTTAGGATGTCTCATCCCAGAGCCCATTTGCCCAGAGTCTGGGGCTGGACACTGAGGCAGGACCTGAAGTCTTTCTGGGCAGTTTGCAAGAGCCTGGCTGCGGGTCCTGCTTGGGCTTGACATGGAGTTGAGTATGGTCACAGAGCATTGGGTGGGGGAATATTGAGCAGAGCTCAGTCTGGTTGAAAGGGGACCCTAGGCTTCTGGGTAGGTGAAGGGGGTGGTTTGTGCTTGGTTTTAAACGCAAACCTGCCTTGGGACATGGACAGGCCTTGAAGGTCTTTTTTCTTTCTATCTGCTCACATTCATGTGCCTAGCACTATGTAAGTGGACATGGTGCACCTGATGTTTGGTCATCTCTCTGGTTGCTTGGTCAACTGTTTTTATTTTTTTCCTACATTCCTTCTGTGTGCAGTGATCACACTTCATCTGGAGTGGGGCAGGCTTGAGTGACCTGGAGGAAGCATGGCCCTGCTGGTGGTTACCCTTTCTTCTTTGTGTAGCCTAGGGAGGGGAAGCGGCCACAGTGCCCGAGGCCAAGTTTCAGGAGGTCAGCAATGCTGTTGAGATCATGTTGGCAGCACTGGTTTGTTGGTGCCTGGTCTGTCCACTTCAGAATGAACCTGCAGGACTACTAAGGGAGCCAGTCCCCAGTTCCTCCCTGCCTCCACCACTGATTGATTGGAATCTGAGGACTGGGAGGAGGGACCAAGAGGAGGGACCCAGTTATTAACCACCATATGTGTGTGTAGGAACAGGCTGCTATGCATACTCACCCCTCCTAACAGGCTTGATGTGGCTTCTCCTTTTTTTCCTTGGTTGTAGGACTTTTGTTCAGCTAGTCTTCAGGTGGTTTTCAGTTATGGTTGTTTTGCAATTTATTTGTAATTTTGATGTGGTTGTGGAAGGAGGTGAGCACAGCATTTACCTACTCTGCCATATTTTGTTTTTATATGTTCAGAATAAACTTTTAGTTGGTTACATACATTGCAAACATCTTTTACACTGATTTATCCTTTTCACTGTTTTGGCGGTATCATTTGATGAACAGTAATTTTTAGTTGTAATATAGGCCAATGTATTAATCATTTTGATTATAAATACTTTTTTATGAATGAAACATTTGCCAATATAAGATCATGGATATATTATTCTAAATTATTTTATGAAGGCTCTATTTTTCTGACTTTAGCATATGAACATATCTTCCTCTGATTTATGATGTAGGCATCAAGTTAAATGTCTTTCCATGTAGATAACTAGTTATCCTAATACTGTTTTTAAAAGACTGTGCAAAGCTGCCATTGTCATAAATCACAAATATATATATATATATATATATATATACATATATATATCTGTGGCAAATATTCCATTGTGGTATTTGTAAACCTTGATTTCAAATAGAGTAGTCCTCCTACATTTTTCTTCTATTTTAAATTTTGTTGGTTATTTTTGGTCATTTGCATATCCATATAAATTTAAAAATAATCTTGTAAAATTTCTTTGGTAATGTAGATTATATTAAATAAATTTGGGGAAAATTGATATTATAATATTAGTATTCTAATCTATAGTTATGATTTATCTATTTACATATGTCTTCAATTTATTTCAATATTGTTTTAAGTTTTCATGTGCAATTTTATAATATTTTGCTGTATATATTCCTGGGAATTTGATATTTTAGATGTTATTGTAAAATTATGTTTAAAGTCTTAATTTTCTGACTTGAAAAGTTCTGTGATATAGAAATGAAATAGATTTTTAAATGTTGATTGAAAATTATTAGCCTAGCTAAAATGAACTAAATTATGCATAACAAATACTTGATAATTGAAATTTGGTTTGAGAATCCTACACAATGGAGAATTTTTCTGCCTCACTCAATATTTTAATATTTATATTTTTATAAAGCATCATAATAAGAAAATACAGCAACCCAGTAATAATTTTATATTACACTTAACAGATTACTACAAACTTAGTGACTTAAAACAATACAAATTTATTATAATTCTGGAGTCCAATGTAAAAAATCAGTCAATCAGATCAGGAAAAATGGCGGCAGAGTAGACAGATGCATCTGGAGCTTTGTCGTTGGGCAGAAGGATAGAGAGTGGCTGAGAGTCACACTGGGAGTGTTTGTTGGCACGTTAAGAGTCAGTTATCCTCCAGGAGAAGGTGGGGGACTGCTGGACGGGGCTCTCCTGGCCAGGCAGCCCCACTGCCATGGGGATTTTTGTCTGCCAGAGCCACCAGCGTGAACGCGGAGACCTCACCATCTTGCAGAGGGAGGTGGATGTCTGTGGCGGTCTGAAACCTGCAGCTAGGGAACCCATGGAGGAGCCGGGGACATGGGAATCCAGAACTCCACTCTCCAATCAGCACCTGGGATAAGTGCCTTGTGTGCTGTACCTGGTCGTGTTGTAGTTTGGGCCTTTCAATCAGCGTAGGAGAGAGTACTGCATAACCAGACACCTGGAGAAGAAAGACCATGGGCAGAAAAAGAAACAGTCCACATAAGACAGAAAGGCAGGTTTCACCAGAAAAGGAAGTAAATGAAATAGAAGCAGAAATAAGCCTGCCAGAGAAAGAGTTCAGAGAAATGATCATAAGGTGGATGAAAAGAATTGAAGACAAAATTGACAATGTGAGTAAGAGCCAAGAGGAAATGAAGAAGACCCAAGAGGAGATGAAGAAGAAGCAAGAAGAAATGCAGAAGAACCTAGAGGAGGTGCAGAATAATCAAGAAGAAATGAAAAATGACATCACTGCTATAAAGAACTCAATAGAGAGCATCAAAAGTGGACTAAAAGAAGCAGAGGACCGCATCAGTGAGCTAGAAGACATGGCAGGAAAAAATAACCAAGTACAGCAGCTTCTAGAAAAAAAAGTTAAAAAGCAAAAGGAGAGCTTAAGGGAACTTTGGGATAACATGAAACAAAACAACATCCGCATAATTGGGGTTCCAGAAAAAGTAGAAACTGAACAAGGATTAGAGAACCTGTTTAAAGAAATAAAGACAGAAAATTTCCCCAATATAGGAAAGAAAAAACCCACACAAAACCAAGAAGCTCACAGAGTCCCAAGCAAAATTAACCCCAACAAAACGTCCCCTAGGCTCATTACAATTAAATTGGCAAACTCCGATGACAAAGTACGAATCTTAAAAGCAGCCAGAGAGAAACATAAAGTTACCTACAAAGGAACCCCCATAAGACTAGCTACTGATTTCTAAACAGAAACTCATCAGGCCAGAAGGGAATGGAATGAAATATACAAAGTCTTGCAAAGGAAGGGTCTGAATCCAGGAATACTGTACCCTGCAAGACTCTCAATCAAAATTGAAGGTGAAATCAGAAGCTTCACAGACAAAAAAGGACTAAGGAAATATATTACCACCAAACCAGCAACGCAAGAAATGTTGAAGGGTCAGCTGTAATAAAAAGAAAGAGGAAATGAAGAAGGAACTCGGGGGTAAGGACTAAAAATGGCAACAGATAAGTACTTATCAATAATAACTTTAAATGTAAATGGATTAAATGCTCCAATCAAAAGACATAGAGTAACCCATTGGATAAGAAGACATGATCCATATATCTGCCGTCTGCAAGAAACCCACCTCAGGAAAAGAGATGCACACAGATTGAGAGTGAAGGGATGGAAGATGGTATGTCAGACAAATGGAAATGAAAAAAAAAGCTGGGGTTGCAATACTTATATATGACAAATTAGATCTCAAAGTGAAGGACATAACAAGAGATAAAGAAGGCCACTTCATAATACTTAAGGGAACAATCCAACAAGGAGAAATAATTCTGGTAAACATATATGCACCCAATATAGGAGCACCTAAACACATAAAAAAACTCCTAGAGGATATTAAGGGAGAGATTGACAGCAATTCAATCATTATAGGAGACTTTAATACCCCACTGTCACCATTGGGCAAATCCTCTAAACAAAAAATCAGCAAAGAAACATCAATCCTAAATGACTCACTAGACCAGATGGAATTAATTGACATCTTTAGAACATTTCACCCCAAAGCCACAGAATACACATTCTTCTCCAGTGCACATGGGTCTTTTTCAAAGATAGATCATATGTTGGGTCATAAGAAAAGTCTCTTCAAATTCAAGAAGATAGAAATCATATCAAGCATTTTCTCAGACCACAGTGGCATAAAACTGGAAATCCACTATAATAAAAACAATAGAAAGAAATCCAACACATGGAGACTAAACAGCATGCTATTAAATGACTGGGTAACCAAAAAAATCAAGGAAGAAATAAAAAACATCATGACAACAAATGACAATGACAACACAACAATACAAAATTTATGGGACACAGTGAAAGCAGTCTTGAGAGGGAAGGTCATAGCCCTACAAGCCTACTGCAAAAAAACAGGAAACAAAAGTAATAAATTACCTAACACTACAACTCAAAGAGCTAGAAAGAGAGCAACAAGAAAAGCCCAGTGTAAACAGAAGGAAGAAAATAGTAAAGATCAGAGCAGAGATAAACAACATGGAGACCAAAGAAACAATTCAAAAGCTCAACAAAACCAAGAGCTGGTTCTTTGAAAGGATAAACCAGATTGATGGATCTCTAGCCAGGCTCATCAAGAAGCAAAGAGAGACGACCCAAATAAACAAAATCAGAAGTGAAAGAAGAGAAATAACAACAGACCTCGCCGGAATACAAAGGAGCGTTAAAAAATACAATGAACATCCTTTTCCAACAAATTGGACAATCTGCAAGAAATGGACATATTACTAGAAAAATGTTACCTTCCAAAACTCAATCAGGAAGAATCTAAACATCTCAATAGGCCAATAACTATGGAAGAAATTGAAGCAGTCATCAAAAAGCTTCCAGCAAATAAAAGCCTGGGACCAAATGGCTACACAGGAGAGTTTTAACAAACGTTCAAGGAAGAATTAAAACCTATCCTCTTCAGACTGTTCAAAAACATTCAAGAAGAAGGAACCCTTCCAAACACCTTCTATGAAGCCAGCATCACCTTAATACCAAAACCAGATAAAGACAACACAATGAAAGAGAATTATAGGCCAATAACTCTCATGAACATAGATGTCAAAATCCTCACCAAAATTCAAGCAAATCGGATCCAGCAGTACATCAGAAAGATCATACACCATGACCAAGTAGAATTCATCCCAGGTATGCAGGGATGGTACAATATCCGCAAATCAATAAACATGATACATCACATAAACAAATTGAGAGATAAAAATCACATAGTCATATCAATGATGCAGAAAAAGCATTTGACAAAATCCAACACTGTTTCTTGTTAAAAACTCTCAGCAAAGTGGGAATAGAAGGATCATACCTCAACATCATAAAAGCCATATATGATAAACCCACAGCTAACATACTCAAGGGGCAAAAACTAAAACCATTTACCCTAAGAACAGGAACAAGACAGGGATGCCCACTCTCATCTCTCCTGTTCAACATAGTACTGGAAGTATTAGCCATTGCAATTATACAGAAAGAAGAAATAAAAGGCATCCAAATTGGAAAAGAAGGAGTAAAGCTGTATTTATTTGCAGATGACATGATACTGTACATAAAAAACCCAAAGGACTCCATCCCCAAACTAACTGACTTAATAAATAAATTCGGCAATGTAGCAGGATACAAAGTTAATGCCAAGAAATCTGTGGCATTTCTTTACACGAATAGTGAAATTACAGAAAGAGAGACTAAAAAAGCAATCCCATTTACCATCGCACCAAAAAAATTAAGATACCTAGAAATAAACCTAACTAAAGAGGTAAAAGACCTATATGTAGAAAACTACAGGCCACTGAGAGAAGAGATAGAGGAAGAGGTTAACTGATGGAAGAGCATACCATGCTCATGGATTGGGAGAATCAACATCATTAAAATGTCCATACTACCCAAAGCAATCTATAGATTCAATGTACTACCCATTAAAATACCAACATCATACTTCACAGACCTAGAAAGAATTCTTCATAGATTCATCTGGAATAAAAAGAGACCACGAATATCCACAACAATTTTCAGAATGAAGAATAAAGTAGGTGGTATCTGAATACCAGATTTCAAGCTATATTACAAAGCAACTGTTCTCAAAACAGCCTGGTACTGGCACAAGAACAGACATATAGACCAATGGAATAGAATAGAGAATCCAGATATCCACCCAAACCACTATGCTCAACTAATATTTGACAAAGGAGGCATGAACATATGATGGAGTCAATATAGCCTCTTCAACAAATGGTGTTGGGAAAATTGGACAGATACATGAAAAAATTGAAACTGGACCACAAACCTACACCAGATACAAAAATAAACTCAAAATGGATATACGACTTAAACATTAGAAGGGAAACCGTAAAAATATTAGAGGAATCCACAGGTAGCACAATCTCAGATATATGCTGAAAGAACTTCTTCACTGATACTGCTCCAAAGGCAATGGAAGCTAAAGAGAAAATAAACACATGGTACTACATCAAAATAAAAAGCTTTTGTACAGAAAAAGAAACCATCAACAAAACAACAAGAAAGACCACTCAATGGGAGAACACATTTGCAAATGTTATCACTGATAAAGGTTTAATCTCCAACATCTACAGCCAACTTATACAACTTAATAAATGGAAGATGAACGATCCAATAAAAAAATGGGCAACGGACCTAAATAGAACCTTTTTGAAAGATGACAGAAGGAAGGCCAAGAGACACATGAAAACCTGCTCAAAGTCACTAATCATCAGAGAGATGCAAATCAAAACAACAATGTGGTACCATCTTACAACTGTCAGAATGTCAATCATCAACAAGTCAACAAATGACAAGTGTTGGCGAGGATGTGGAAAAAAAGGAACCCTTGTGCACTGTTGGTGGGAATGCAGACTGGTGCAGCCACTGTGGATAACAGTATGGAGTTTTCTTAAAAAACTAAAAATGGATCTCCCATTTGACCCAGCAATCCCACTCTTAGGCATTTATCCCAAGAAATTACAAACACCAATCAGAAAGTATTTATGTACCCCTATGTTCACAGCAGCACAATTTACAATAGCCACAATTTGGAAACAGCCTAGGTGTCCGTCAGCAGATGAGTGGATCAGAAAACTGTGGTACATGTACACAATGGAATTCTATGCTGCCATTAAAAAGAAGGAACTCTTACCATTTACAGCAATCTGGATGGAATTGGAGAGCCTTATGCTTAGTGAAATAAGCCAGTCAATGAAGGAGAAGTACCACGTGCTCTCCCTCATTTGTGGATAATAAAGAACATTGTAAACTGATGAACAAAATGATAGATACAGAGGCAGTAAAGCATCAAACAGACTGTGATATTATAGCAGGAAGATTAAGTAGAGGTGGGGTAGATAAGAGATCAATCAAAGGACTTGTATCTATGCCTATAAGCATAAGCAATGAACATAGACACTGGGTGTGGGGGTATGCCTGGGAGAGAGGGGGAGTAATGGGGATATATGAATACATGTAACACAATAAAAAAAAAATCAGTCAATCAGTCTATGTCCCTTTTGCAAATTCTAGGGAAAAAAATTTCCCATGCCTCTTAAAGATTCTATAGGCAATTTGGATTACTTTGTTTGTGGCCCCACATAACTCTAACCATTCCTGTTGTCAACACATATCCCTTTCTGATACTGATATTCCTATCCTAATATATAAACACCCTAGGTCATAACAACTAGTAACAACAGAGGCTTGACCAACCAAAAGTCAGTCCTGCTGACTGCTTCCATTGCAGGTGCAGTGCCCCAGCACTGTCTACTGAGGGAACTGTAAATCAGGACCAGAGAGAGGCCTGAAGAGAGAAGCAGGGACTATTCCATTTCCTCTGTGGCAGCTGTTCATCTACACTTGCCTCTCTTTTTCTCTTCCAGTCTGGCCAGCAGCCGTGCCTCCATTTATCTTCAGGCCTCCATGGAGGCTGCTGGTTAGTGCTGCCTTTCTGATCAGGCTCTGTTGATAGGCCCAGAGATGCTGACTGGTATAGGAACTGACTAATCAGAAGCAAATCTGAGTGAATTGTGAGGATCCACAGGCCGCCTAGGTGGCAGAGCTTTTGACCCTGACTGGCATAGAAACCGATCAATCAGAACCAAATTGGCAAGCAGAGGAGGGCAGTTGGGAGCAAGATCAGGCCATCAGGGAAGGGCAGTTGGGGCAACCAGACCTGAAAGAGAGAACAGTTGGGTCCAAGATCAGGCCAGCCTGGGAGGGAAGTTGGGGGTGAGATCAGGCCAGCAGGGAGGGCAGTTAGGGGTGATCAAGCAGGCAGACAGGTGAGTAATTAGGAGCCACTGGTCCCAGATTGTGAGAGGGATATCTAATTGGAGAGGGTGCAGGCTGAATTGAGGGAATCCCCCCTCAGTGCACAAATTTTGTACACTGGGTCACTGGTCTTTTACGAAGACACTGTGATTATATTGGGTCTAACCAGATAATTCAGGATGATCTCATTTCAAGATGCTTAACTTAATCATATCTGCAAAGTCCCCCTTTTTATGTAAGGTAATCTATTCTCAGGTTGTGGAGATTAGAAGTGGACATGTTGGGGGAATATTATTTAGCATAACACATCATCTATGGCTTATTTATCTTTTTTACTCTCAAGAAAATTAAACTTTTACAAAAAGTAGTTTAATGAAATAGAATGAAATTAAAAATCTATCTTCAACAAATATTGTTTTGGCATTGTCTTTAAAATAAACCTCTGCTTTAACTGTACTGCCAAAATAGTTTGGAAGTCTTTGTGGAGAATTACTAGTGACCTTAATTTCTGTGGCATTAGAAATGTTTGTCTATTCAGAGTATTTTGTACTTATGTAGGCTATTGTTCTTTGTTTAAAGCATTCTGGGCTTCTTTCATCATTATACTCATTCTCTGGGACCTTAGTACTTCTGTGTCTAACTATAAAATAAAATGATAGTTTATTCATTATAGAATTAAACCTCATTTATTTATAAATAATAATATTTTTGTCCGTTTATTTGAGCTTTAAAATACTGTTGCATTTTATGTGCTTCCTAATGGTAAAAGTATAGAACTATTTTTTGATCTTAGGATAAATACCCAAGTAGCCAGTTGCAAGCCTGACACATTATTGAGATATTTATTAGAATTCTAAAAATGTTTGCATTGTATTATATTATATCAAATTTTAAAATACAATAATATTATATAGAATAGCAAAATTTGTGTTACATAGCTTATACTCTTTCTCTAAGATATTTGAATATAATTGAAGTTCTAGAAAGAGAAGTTACATTTAAAATATAGCATTTTGTACTATCTGTCATAGCACTGAAAATACCTTTTTAAAACAAAAACAAAAAAAACACCCTGAGGTTGAAAAGTACTAGTGGAAAAGTATAGGATTTGGATTCATAAGACCTGGTGCTGCTAATTACCAGCTGTATGATCTTGGGCAAGTCATCCTAATATATAGATATAGATATAGATATAGATATAGATATGCCTAAGCGACCATCGCAACCAAACAGACAACCAAACAGGTTGTGTGGTGCAATTAGGCCAGCAGTGGTTTAGTGAGGGGTGACCAAACAACCAAGCAACAGGCTGCGTGGGGCTACCAGGCCTGCGGGGGAGGGGGAGGTAGTTGGGAGTGACCAGGCCAGCAGGGAAGGGACAGTGAGGGGTGACCAGGCCATCAGGAGGGGGCAGGTGTGGGTGACCAGGACAGCATGGAGATCAGTAAGGGGCAACCAGGTCGGTGTGTGTGTGGGGTGTACAGTTAGGGGGACCAGGATGTATGTGGGAGGGAGTTGGGGGTGACCAGGATGGCAGGGGGGCATAAAGGGGTGACCAGTTCAGTGGAATGACACTTAGGGCAACAAGGCTAATGGAAAGGCAGTTGGGGGTGACTAGGCTGGCAGGAGGGCAGTTTAGGGTGACCAGGCCAGCAGGGGGGGCAGTTAGAGGTGATCAGACAGGCAGGCAGGTGAACACTTAGGAGCCAGTGGTCCTGGATTGTGAGAGGGATGCCCAACTGCCAGTTTAGGCCTGAACCCCTAAACTGTCAGTTGGACTTCCCCTGAGGGGTCCCAGATTGGAGAGGATGCGGGCTGGCTGAGGGAACCCCCTATGCATTAATTTTGTGCACCGGGCCTCTAATATATAAAAACTCTGGTTCCATCATGACTGGAGGCTTGCCTAACTGAAAGTCAGTCCTGCAGTAAGTACTAGGTTGCTGTGGTGACTCAGCACTAACTGCTATGGCCACAGGTGTGGTGACTCAGCACTGACTGCTGAGGGGGCTGTGAATCAGGCCTGGAGAGAGGCCTGAAGAGAGAAACAGGGTCTGATCCATAGTTTCTGTGACAGCTGAGGATCAGCACTTACTTCTCTCTTTCTTTCTAGGCCTGGCCAGCAGTACACCGCCACTTCTCTCCAGGCCTCCACAAGGGCTACTGATCAGCCCCACCTTTCTGATCAGGCCCCATTGATAAGAACAGAGATGCTGACTGGCATAAAAAACAACCAATCAGAACTAAATTTGGGTGAAGAGTGAGGAGCCAATGGCTGCCTAGGAGGTGGAGCTTTGACACTGACTGGCATAGAAACTGACCAATCAGAACCAAATCTGGGTCAACTGTGAGGAGCCAATGGCTTCCAGCTTTTGACACTGACTGGCATAGAAACTGATCAAACAGAACCAAATTGGTCAGCAGGAGAGGGCACTTGGGGGGGACCAGGCTGGCAGGGGAGGGGAGTTAGGGACCATCAAGCCAGCAGGATAGGGCAGTTATAATAACACTTATCATGAATAGGATTAGTGTTCTTAAAAAAGAGGCACCAGAGAGATTGATATTCCCTTTACTCCCATGTGAAAATATAACAAGAAGTCAGAAACCTAAAAGTGGCCCTGATCTCAGACTCCCAACCTCCATAACTGTGAGAAATAACTTTATGGTGTTTATAAGCCAACCAATGATATTTATTATAGTAGAAAGTGATATTTTTTATAGCAATCTGAAGAGAATAAAGCACTATTTAGCCTCATCCTGTCTAATAAAGAGGAATATGCTATTCTACTGTCACACCCTCACAAAAGATGGTGGTGCCACAGGACATAAGGAGGGAATATGCTAAATGACTGCCACGCCCTCAAAGATGGCAGTGCCTACAGCCACAAGATAGCAACATCCAGTCCTCTCAGTCCCACCAGAGCAGTAAGCATGTAGAATGGCCAGGCCCGCCCCCAGGCAGGTCCAGTTGGTCCATGCACCTGCCTCCAGAGTCCCCCAGTTCCCTTATCCCCCCAGCCATTAAGGTCCAGTCCTAGACACAGGCAAGCCTCAAATATCAGCTGCTTAGCCACCCAGTGCTGGCCCAAGGTGCAGTAAGTCTCAGATGTCAGCTTCCCAACTTCCCGGGCTGGTAAGCATTGGATGGCAGTTGCCCATTTAATGCCCATGGCACAAGCAAGCCTTGGATGGTGGCTAGCCAGCTGCCCAGGGCCTCCTGAGGCTCAGGTAACTAGGGCCAGCTGAGGCTTGCACTGCCGGCAGTGGCAGCAGCAGAGTTGTAATGGGGGCATTGCCTTCTCTTGATCACCGGGTCGCCTCCTGCCCCTGAGGGTTCCCAGACTGTGAGAGGGAGCAGGCCCGGCTGAGGGACCTCCCCTCCAGTGCATGAATTTTCATACACCAGGCCTCTAGTCTGTAAAATAAAAATTGTAGTAACACTTCAGAGAGTTGTTATGATAATGAATGTGGAAAAGATGTCTTCTAAACTGCAGCAGCTCTAGTTTTTGTCTACTAACTAGACAAACAAAAATGAGATTAGAATTTGATTATTCAGGGTTTTTTAAGAGACAATATATAGAAAATCCAATGCAAATTGGTTTCAGATAAAAGAGTATTTTATTGGCTCACATGACTCTCTGATTTAGGACCAATTTGATCTTGGGGTTTGATCTTCAGCCTGCTTTTTTTTTTAATATATTTTATTGATTTTTTACAGAGAGGAAGGGAGAGAGATAGAAAGTCAGAAACATCGATGAGAGAGAGACATCGATCAGCCGCCTTCTGCACGCCCCACGGTGAAGATGTGCCCACAAGCAAGGTACATGCCCCCAACTGGAATCGAACCTGGGTTCCTTCAGTCTGCAAGCCGACGCTCTATCCTCTGAGCCAAACTGGTCTCAGCTTCAGCCTGCTTTTTTGCATAGTGGTTTTATTTCACTTTTTTGTGGTGTTTGCAGCATTAATCCTTTAACTTCTATGCTCAACTCCTGTGAAAAAGAACATAGCTTTCTCAGAGTTTCTGTAAAAACCCTTGGATTTATTCTAAGTTGGACCAGTTTGAGAGACATATTCATCCCTGATGTGGCCTGCTTTAACCATGAGGCAAGAGGGAATGAACCAACAGGAATCACCTGGTCCATCCATAGAGCCATAAGGACCTCTAAGTAAACTACAAATACTAAGAATGGCAAAGGATTTGGCAAAAGAGGTGGTGGTGGGGGGTGATTTTCTAGATGATAAAAAAAGTCCATTCCAGGAATACTTAATGATTTTGAGATAATGTCATTTTATCCTTAGTTTGCCCTACTCGGGAGAAAAAGTTTTCATGGAAGAATCATTACTTTTTTGTTTAAAAATATTCACCTCCCACCCTTTGTTTCTCTGAAGCAAAGAGAAATTATAACATGTTGTGTGTGTCTCCTTTCTTTTTTGGCAACGAATTTTCTGACATCTGTTTTTTATTGAGTTGTGTATGGAAAAACCACATTTCCATAACTGGGAAAGCTTGATGAGCTGTTTTCATTGTCCTATACATTCTGTTTAACACATTGCTATTTTTAGACTTACGAAAATTTATACATATGATTGGTAGCCAATATTTGCTCTTAAACCTCTTTCTTAGATAATTTCAAGTTTCATTTACAGCAGTACCTCGAGATACGAGTGCCCTAAAATACGAGATTTTTGAGATACGAGCCTTCGAGCGAGCGATTTTTGCTTTGAAATATGAGCAACATTTGAGATAGGAGTAATAGCGCTGATTGGCTGGCTGCACACGACCCACCAGTTTACCTTGACTAGAACGTCTCATAGTTTCCCACGCGTTAAGGTTACGGAAAGAATTAAACTCGTATCTCGAGGTACCACTGTATTTTTTAACACTTTTCCATGACTACTTGGGATATCATTCTAATTATATAAGGCTTAGCTGATATAAATAGTGATGCTATATGATTTATTAACATAACCTGAATGAGTTTTTATTGTTCCATACCTAATTTAACTTATATTTAATGATTTTCTACTAATATTAAGTGTAAAGAAATGAACTCCCTCTCCCCCCACCAGAATCAGGTTGAAATTATTCATAGTTAGCCACTAAAATTTTGAGGTACTAATTTTACTAGGAAAAAGAAAAAAATAACTCACCTTTAAAGCTTATACACTATTATATATCATATCATGTACTCTACAGTTTCAAATGATAAAGTTGAAAAATTCAATTTTAGAAAAAAAGCATTGGCATATTGAAACTCTATTACAATACATTGTTATTGCTGGCAAGTTTTACTAGAAAAGAGCAACATAATTAAATCACCAATAATAATGCTTTTCTTCTAGTGCATTTTCAAATCCTTATAAGGGAAATTTTTTTGGAGTTTTGTTTTTGGCTTGATTTGTATTCTGATTTAATAATCACATTTTTGGCTACATTAAGTATTTGTGAATAGCACAATTGATCAAAATATTTTCCATTTTGGTGGAAACATAATCTTAATTTTATTTTACTTCATTGAGTTTCATTCATTCAGTTGTCTCTTCAAGATCAGTACCTCGAGATATGAGATACGAGTTCATAAAGTAGGGCCATGATTTAACTGAATTTTATTAGCCTACTCTTAGCAAATACAAATGAATTATTGGCATCTGTCTAGGTAACTTATTATATACATAGGAGATAACACATGATCTATAAAAAGTGTTTACACAATTGTATATATTTTAACTCTATTTAGGCCTCCTGCTTTCTATGTGCTAAGATTCTCTGGCAGAGGTTAGAATAAAAAGTGTTAATTTCTCATGACTATCCCTTATCTAAACATCCTCATATATAAAAACCAAGGGTCTGTAACATCCAAAACTACCAAAGGCTTGACTGACCAGAACTCAATGCTGGGTGGCCATAGTGTCCCAGCACTGACTGCCATGGCTGTGGGAGCCTGGACCCAACACTGCCTGCCAAAGGGTCTGCAGATCAGGTCTGAAGAGAGGCCTGGAGAGAGAAGCAGAGTCTCACCCATTACCTCCATGGCAGCTGTTGATCAGCACTTACCTCTCTCTTTTACTTGGATCCTGACCAGCAGCCATGCCTCCCTTTCTCTTGGCCCTCTGCTGGGGCTACTGATCAGCCCAGTCCTCTGATCAGGCCCTTTGATAGGCCCAAAGAGTCTGACTGGCATAAAAACCAACCAATCAGAATCAAATCTTGGTGAAGTAAGAAGAGCCATTAGCTGCCTAGGAGGCAGAGCTTTTGAAGCTGACTGGCATAGAAACCAACCAATCAGAACCTAATCTGGGTGAACTGCGAAAGCAGAACCTAAGGTGGGGGCTGAAGAGGGGTTTTAAGGGCAACAGCTGTCTGGTATAAGATATTAGAAAGTGGTTCAATTTTTAATGACCTGTTTGGCAGCATAGTGCTTATGGCTGGCTATCAGTCCAGATATAGGGATTATGTATTTTTGTCTGCCAAGAGCATCTTCTCCTGATGAAAAAGGCTTCCCTTCTCCCCCCCCGCCACTCTCCCATTTAAGTAATCCATTCCTATATATAATCTATCTATACTACTAAAAGGGAAATATGCTAATTATACCAGGTCAACTGGCCATCTTCTGGATGTCCAACTTCCTTCTGGACAAAGCCATGGTGGTGGAGGCTGAGACAGAGGCCATTTAGAAGTGATTAGGCCATCAGATGAGGGCAGTTTGGGACACCAGGCTAGCAGGGGAGGGCAGTTGGGGGTGATCAGGTAAGCAGAGGCAGTTAAGGGCAATCAGGCCAGTAGAGGAGAGCAGTTAGGGTGAGATCAGGCCTGCAGAGGAGGGACAGCAGGGATTAGATAGACCAGCATTGTAGGTCAGTTTGGGGCAACCAGGCCTGCAGGGAAGGGCAGTTGGGGGTGAGATCAGGCCAGCAGGGGAGGGCAGTTAGGGATGATCAGGAAGGCAGAGGCAGTTAGGGGCAGTCAGGCCAGCAGAGGAGAGTCATCAGAGGTGATATCAGGCCAGCAGGAGAAGACAGTTGGGGGCGATCAGGAAGGCAGGTAGAGGAAGTTAGGCATAATCTGGCAAGAAGTCAGAGGGGTTAGGGGCAATCAGGCAGGCAAGCAGGTAAGTGGTTAGGAACCAGTGGTCCCAGAGTGTGAGAGATATGTCTGACCACTGTTTTAGGCCCAATGCAGAATGATTAGAATGAACAGAGACCAGAATGACTGCTGCTTCTCATCCCAGCCAACTCTACCCCCCAGAGGGGACCTCCATTCCAATCAAGGGTGTGGCTGGCCTGGAAACCCCAAAACCCCTTGCCCTTGGTGGCCCATACCCCTGATCAGGGGTGGGGCCAGCCTGAAAACCCCCACAGCTCGTCTCCCCATCTAGCTCCACCCCAGCAGGCACCCCCGCACCCTGATCTAGGGCCCCCATTGATTCTAAGAGCATCATTATAAAGAACGACCGGAACAACCCCTCGACCAATCACTATGAGGAACACTGACCACCTTTCAGTCCCTTTCCGCAGCCGGCTGACTCTGATCATTTGATGGTGAACAGGGAACAGGGGCGTGGGTGGTGGCCAAGAGGTCAGGGCCTCTGCGTGCAGCTGGGGAAGATGACTCTGATCACAGGCCAGGCCTGGGGACCGTACCCAGGCAGGAATTTTGTGCACCAAGCCTCCAGTGTTTTTTACAATCGCAAATTTCTCTTCTCTAAAGGATTAACCTGGAGTATAGAACAACTTTTAAAACACGGATTCTATATTCAGAATGCCTGAATTTCCACTTTAGCTCTGCCATTCTAAACTTGAAATGACATTGAAAAAATACTTTATTATAAAATGGGACTGATAAAAATAATGTCTAAAATGTTGAAGTGAAGATTAAATAAAATGATATATGTCTAAAGTATTTGGCAAAGCAATCTACTCACTCTAGATCATAAAGTCCTTGATCATGAATAATTTTGGTTTAGTTCATATTACTATTTTGGTTCTGGTCTTGCTGATCCCAAGTTTGGTTTGGGGAATTTTTGCTTTCCCATTGGGCAGATAATATTAAAGAATATTATGAAGAATATACCAATGCTGGTGCATAAATTACACAAAAAAAGTATTGTTGCTCAAAGTTCAATTAACAAAGTATGAGTCTAGTGCCTCATCTGTATGTACTTCATCAACTATATCTCTATCACTTTTATGCTGTATTTCTTTTTTTCTCTTTCTAGATACTTTTGTACTAATATGTTCAACCCAGAAACTATAAAGTTTAGTGCTCTCCAATACAAAGTTTTTGAATGTTTGTGACCTTTTTTTGTGTGCTATTCTTCTGCAGAGGAAGTGACTCTTGGGTGACTATACTCTGATGTATTAAAAGATTGTTCTGAAACTCTTTTCCAATACCTTATTTCATAAAGTTATTTTCCATCTCTTGATACAAATATTTATATGATTCCTTTGGATCTGGGCCTAGTCTAGCTTTGCTACTTAACTATTTCATATTTAGTACATACTAGAGGCCTGGTGCACAAAATTCATGCACAGGTATGGTCCCTAGGCCTGGTCTGTGATCAAGGCCATCTTCCCTGGCTGCTCACAGCTGTCCCACCCCCTGCCTCCACTACCCCCAATTCCCCATTTGCCATTGGGTAATTGAAGCCTGCTGGCTGCAAGGGTGTAGGTGTGGGGGAGGGGGAACAGAGAGGTGGGCCATTCTTCCCACTCACTGGCCCCACCCCAGCTGTGGGTTGCCCTCTGTGTGTGGGGCAACTGGTAGGGCAGGGGCCTTGGCCTGGTGCCATCCATGTTTTCCACCATCCACCCGAGTTCCCCATTTGCCATTGGGTGATCAGAGCCTGCCGGCTGGGGAAAGAGATTGAGAGGTGGTCAGTGTGCCTCATAGTGGCTGGTTGAGTGGTTATTCTGGTCATTCTACTGTTAGGATCAATTTGCATATTTATTATATAGGCCAAAGGCCCTGTGCACAAACAGGGGCTGGCTGGCCTGCCCTAATGGAGGTCCCAGATCAGGATGGGGGAGTCCCTGCTGGGAGGTGGGGCCAAATGGGGTGAGAGGCTGCTGGCTGTTTGCAAGCTGACCACACATTCTATTGGGGTGAAGGTCCCTACTGGGGGAGCAGGGCTGGCTGTGGTGAAGGATGGCAGTCATTCTGGTCTCTGGTGGTTCTGCTGTTTTGTTCACTGGTTTTTTATTATATAGTACTAGTAGATTGGTGCCTAAAATTCATTCCCTCAGCCCAGCCTGCAACCTCTTCAATTGAGGATCCCTTGGGGGATGTCCAGCTGCCAGTTTAGGCCATTTCCCACACAGGGATCCGGCCTAAACCAGCCCTCTCAAAATCTGGAACCGCTGGCTCCTAACTGCTCACCTATCTGCCTCCCTGATATCCCCTAACTGCTTCTATCTGCATGTCTGACCACCCTAACCTCTCTGCCTGCCTGCCTGATCACCCTGTTTCTGCCTGCCTTCCTGACTACCCCTAACTGCCCTCTCCTGCTGGCCTGATCTCACCCTCAACTGCTTTGCCCTGCCAGCAGGATCTTGCCCCCAACTACTCTCACCTGATGACCTGGTTGCACCCAACTTCCTTCCTTTGAAGTCCTGATCTCACCCCCAACTGTCCTCCCCTGCTGGCCTGATTTCTACCCCCACTGTTCTCCCCTGCTGGCCTGTTCACCTCTAACTGCCCTCCCTTACTTGTGGTGGCCATTTTGTGTCCATATGGGGGTGGCTATCTTTGACCACATGGGGGTGGACCATCTTATATGTTGGCCATCTTATAAGCTTTATTATTCTTGAATGCTATCCTATATAACAAAGAGGCAATATACAAATAGCCTCTGTAATTCTGGGAACACATAATCTGATAGAAATCAGGACATATACCATTTTTTAACTTGGCCCTGCTCCCTTAGTTTAATATCTTAATATGGAAAGTTATTTTGAGCTGTTCTGAAGGAGTTTAGCAAACAGTTTCTGTTGCACATTTTTCTGGATTATAATAAAACTTTAATGATATGTAAAACACTTGCCAAATAAAGTGCTCTACAAGTTTTGAGAATGTCTCCACACATTGAAAATAAAGAGCTTCACTTATTTGTTCAAATTTTTCAGGACTGTTTATACAGGTTAAGTTTATTTGATTTGCTTTTTAAAAATAATAGTTCATAAATGTCCTTTACAAATAGGAGTACACATATATGGGTGTGTGATACTAATAATTGTCAGATCTTTCCCACACAAATTCAGGGTGTATCAATGCATCCAATGAGAATTCTAATGGGGAACCCAATTTTAAAAAATCATTTTAAATTTACTAAGTAGAGACATTTTTAGTACTTTACTAATTATTCATCTCCACAGTCACAACCTGTGTATTTTCTCATTACTTAAGTTATCCTCAAACTGATTCAAATTACTTAAGTTTTTCTACCATTTAAAGAAAAAACCTCTATAATACATTGAAATCATGAAGTTATCTTAATTTCACTGCTGGCTACCTTTTTTAGCATTTTTTCCACCTCTTCCTTTGACCCATAATAATAGCTTTTAATCTAACTGGGGTCTGGAGCTGAAGTCATATTCTTTCTCACAAACACTATGTAGTCAACTAGAGGCCTGGTGCACAAAATCCGTGCATGAGGGGTTGTCCCTCAGCCCAGCCTACACCCTCTCTAATCTGAGACCCCTCAAGGGATGTCAGTCAGACATCCCTCTCATGATCCAGGATTGCTGGCTCCCAACTGCTCGCCAGCCTGTTTGTTCATTTGTTTGGTCATCCCTCACTAACCTCCCTGCTGCCCTGGTCACCATGCCTCCCTCCAGTCCAGGTCACCATATGCTGTGAGACCAATGGCTCACCCTTATCCCCATTCCAAATAGCTCCACATGTCTTCAGGCCAATCATGCTCAACCAAAGCCTGACTTCACATCTCACAATGGCACCATGCCCACCTCATGCAGGGTCTCTCGGGGGATGGGGATCACAGAGTCACTTTTAGCCCAGGGGTAGTACCTCTCCTCTGTCTCTTGGGTGCCTGGATTGAGAAACCACCTGACAGAGGAGACAGAAATTATGGAAGAGAACCAAATGGAAATTTTGGATTTGAAAAGTACATTAAGTGAATTAAAATTTTTACTAATGGGTTCTATAGAAGATATGATATGACAATAAGAAGAATCAGTGAACTTGAAGATAAATCAATGAAAGCTATCTGTTCTAAAGAAACTGAATAGAGCCTCAGAAAACTGTGGGACAACATAAAGCATACCTATACTGAAGTCACTGGAAAGGAACAGATAAGGAAGCAAAAATAACACTTTAAGAAATAATGACAGGAAACTTCCTATATTTGATAAAAATGATTAATCTATAGAGCCAAGAAGTACAATAAAACCCAAGAAAAACAAACATAAAGAGTTATATACCTACAAACATCATAGTCATGCTATTAAGAAACAAAAAAATATTGAAAGAAGCTAGATAAAACTGTTTCATCTAGAAAATTAATGGCTGACTTCACATTAAAAACAATGAAAGTCAGAAGGCAGTGAGATGCCATACTTAAAATGCTTAAGAAAAAAATACTATCAAAATATTTCTTGTTTTTAAAATATTTTTTATTGATTTCTTTACAGAGAGGAAGGGAGAGGGAGAGAGAGTTGGAAACATCACTGAGAGAGAAACATCAATCAGCTGCCTCTGTACATGCCCTTGACTGGAATCAAACTGAGAACTTTGAGTCCACAGGCCAACACTATCCACTGAGCCAAACCAGTTAGGGCAAAATTTTTCTAAAGAGAGAAGATTGTGGCAGAATAGGCAGACCTCTCCCCAGGGTCAGAAGAGGAAATAAAGCTAAATTGGGGAACATTCACCTGGAATTACCAACTGAGGTCATCTAAGGAAGAGACATAACAAGGAAGAACAGAAAACACCTGGTGACCTGTAGGAAGGGTAAGTTCCTGAGAGGGGCAGGCCCAGCTTCCATAGAAGGCAAGCTAACAGCAAAGAGAGATCTATCAGCTGTAGGGGGTGTATTTTTCCCTGACAAGATCAAGACTTGGGCCCCAGGTTGGGTTACACAGCATAAAGCACCAGAGCTGAAAACAGCAGTGCCACAGCCTTTTGCAGCAATGATTCAGAATCTGGATTAGGGGCATTGCATATATGTATATACTAGATAAGAAATATAAACTTAGAAGGCATGGGAACCAATCTACTCTCTAGTGGAGTGGTTCCCCGGGTCTCCAGACCCATAGCTTTTTATTTGCTAGTATATACATTTGCCCTTTAGCAAAACAAACACACATATCAAAGGTGAGGTTTAATAAACAGTAAAATATTGGTTAGGAGATTTCTCTGAGCCACTATTGTCTCAACAGATCAATTGGTGCATAGCTTTTAGCCCTTGCTAAAGTCCAAGGGCTAAAAGATAAAAGGAAAATGGTATAAAATAAAAGAGAAAGAAAAACTTATGCCTTCTGATGGACCTATCACATTTATTACACTAACTACTTGTTGGTCTTTGCCTCTAGAACAGCAGCCCCTGTAACATCCAGGTGTGAAAAGTGGCAGGGCTTTTGGCACTGAGGAAATAAGAGCCAGTCAGAGCCAAAGCCATGTTTTTTGTTTGTTTGTTAAATCCAGAGTACAGGATTTCATTTATACCTACTCACCTGAGGCTTCAATGGAGGGAGGGAAGTGCAGATTAAAGATGTGTGAGGAGAGGCTGAGGTGGGAAACATTGGGGGAGAGGTAAAAAAGGGGCAGCTGGTAGACCTGCATTTGTTCATACCAACCCCAAATCAAAATGGCAAAAGCCACTGCTCAAGAAAAGGAAAATGCTAAAGGAAAATACCCTTATCTAGGAGAAACAGCTCATCTCATGCTCAGGAGCCCTGCCTGCCACACCCTGCATCTTGACCTTTGCAGAGGAACAGTAGCAGAGGCCTACCCATAGGGTTTGAACAGTATCAGGAACCATCAATGACTGGCTTGGGGATAGGGCTCTCTGTCCCAACTGTCCCAGAAACCTGACTGGAGCTTCCCCCTCATGGGATAAGTGATAGAAACTCCTGGTTTCCAGCTATTACCACTAGACTGCATACAAGGATCTTCACTCAGCCAAGGCGAGAACAATATTTTGGGATATTCTCAGAGGAGTAGCTCTGGGATAGAAAAACACACCACTTGCCGTGAAATCTGAATGGACCTTCCCCTGAAGGGAGATACAAAGGACTATATTCCTGATTCTGTCTAAAGCCCTCTCAAAAACAGACATTTGAGTGATTAAGAACCTGGGGATGATGACCTGTGCTGCTATCAAACTGGACTTAGAGTACAGCTTGGCCCCTCTCATGTGTATCCAAATCCTGTGGAGACAGACATAAACTGTGGATCACTTGAAGCTCAAACAGGTTGTTAAGAGCCAACAGAGGACATTCTCTGACAATGCAAGACCCAGAATTGGCAAATAAAAAAGTCACCCTCAGTTATCAGATAAGCATGATTGAAAGGGAGCTCCCAGGAGACACTATAATTTGAGACAAATCCACTTCACTTTTTTTCCCCCTTGTTTATCTTCTTTATCTTTCTTCTATATTGATTTGTTATATTTGTAGTATCTCTTTTTTCTTTCATATATCTATCTTTTTCTTTTTAATGTTTTTATTAATTTCAGAGAAAGGAAAGGAGAGAATTAGAAACATCAAAAATGAGGGAATCATTGATCAACTGCCTCCTGCAAGTTCCCTACTAGGGATGGAGCCTGAAACCCAGGATTGCGCCCTGTCTGTGAATCAAACAGTGACCATGACCTCCTAGTTCATGGGTCAAACGCTAAACCACTGAGACTCATCAGCTTGTCTCTCATCCCTTCACTTAATCTATTTTTTTCTTCTTTCCCCTGCTTTCTTTTTTTGTCTTTATGCTTTCTCTTATTTTCCTTATCATAATTTTCTTTCTCTTTTATTTTATACCATTTTCCTTTTCTTATTTCTCTCTTCTATTATGGTTGCTTTTGATATTATTTAAGGGTCTTGTGTATGTTTTTGTTTTGTTTCTTGCTTTGTTTTGTTCTGTTAGCACCTGAACACAGCTCATATGATGTTTTGTAGTTGGGAATGAGTTTCATAGCTCACCAGCTGTCTGAGAGGAGATTCCACCCATGATTGGGACAACATTCAAGACCCAATTACAACAAGAGAATCAAAATAAATCACCTGGCATAGGAGACCAAAGAGATTCTGCCACTTGGTTCCACAAAATACTTACTACATAAGGCCAATCTACAAAGATTTAGAGGCAAAACAGTTTAATATGATACCTAGATACAAATCCAAAGGGACAACAAAAGCGGAGAGACAAAAAACAACTCTCAAATGAAAGAAAAGGAGGAAACTGTGGAAAGGGAGCTAAACAAAATGGAGGAAAACAATTTATCAGATATAGAATTCAAAGTAATATATGGATGCTCTAGAAACTTGGTAATAAATTTAAGGAACTCGGTGGAAACTATAACAGCATGAAACAAAAAATAGAAACAATAAATAAGAATCAATCAGAAATGAAGAATAACATATCTGATATCAAAAATACACTGAAAGGAATAAAACATAGATTGAATGAAGAAGATTAAATCAGTGACTTGGAAGATAAGCTACAAAAAATACATAAATAGAACAGAAATAAAAAGCAGGAGGATAGTTTAAGGGAATTTGGGGACACCATGAAAGGTGACAACATTGGAGTCATAAAGAAACCAGAAGGAGGAGAAAATGAGCAATGAATAGACAACCTGTTTAAAGATAATAACAGAAAAACATACCTAACCTGGTGAAGGAAAAAGCCACAGAAGTTCAAGAAGCAGAGAATTCCATTCAAAGAGCTCCATGCTCATATACATCATAATTAAAATTGCAAGAATGAAATACAAAGAATCTTTTTTTCTTTATTGATTAAGATATTACATATGTGTTTTTATCCTCCTATTATCCCCCTCCCCAAACTCCCACTCATGCCCTCACCGCCCTGTTGTCTGTCTCCATTAGTTAGGCTTATATAGATACATACAAGTCCTTTAATTGATCTCTCCCCCTTAGTCCCATCCTCCTCTATCTTTCCTCTGAGGTTTGAGCATCTGAGATGCTTCTCCATGTCTGGATCTGTTTTTGTTCATCAATTTATGTTGTTCATTATATTCCAAAAATTAGTGAGATCATGTGATACTTATTTTTCACTGACTGGCTTATTTCACTTAGCAAAAGGTTCTCCAGTTCCATCCATGCTGTTGCAAGTGGTAAGAATTCCTTCTATTTTAAAACAGCATAATATTCTATTGTGTAGATCTACTGTAGTTTTTTAATCCACTCATCTGCTGATGGGCACTTAGGCTATTTCCAAATCTTAGCTATGGTGAATTGTGCTGCTATGAACATAGCGGGGCATATATCCTTTCTGATTGGTATTTCTGGTTTCTTGAGATATATTCCTAGAAGTGGGATCACTGAGTCAAATGGGAGTTCCATTTTTAGTTTTTTGAGGAAATTCCATACTGTTCTCCACAGTGGCTGCACCAGTCTGCATTCCCACCAGCAGTCCTTTTTCTCCACATCCTTGCCAGCACTTGTTATTTGTTGATTTGTTGATAATAGCTATTCTGACAGGTGTGAGATGGTACTGCATTGTCGTTTTGATTTGCATGTCTCAGATGACTAATGACATGCTTTTCACATGTTTGAACATGTTTTCATATGTCTCTTGGCCCTCCTTATGTCTTCTTTAGAAAAGTATCTACTTAGGGTCATTACTCATTTTTTATTGGGTTGTTCACTTTTTGTTAAGTTGTATGAGTTCCCTGTAAATGTGGGAGATTAAACTCTTATAGTTGATAGCATTGGCAAATATCTTCTCCAAGAAAGCAGTGGGCTTTCTTGTTGTTTTTTTGAAGGTTTCTTTTGTTGTACAGAAGCTTTTTATATTGATGTAATCCCATTTGTTCATTTTCCCTTTAATTTCCATTGCTGTAGCAGTTGTATCGATAAAGATATTGCTTTGGCATATGTCTGATATTTTGCTGCTTGTAGCTTCTTCTAATATTTTTTATGGTTTCCCATCTTATGTTTAAGTTCTGTATCCATTGTGAGTTTATTTTTGTGTATGGTGTAAGTTGGTAGTCTAATTTCATTTTTTTTTTTGCATGTACGTGTCCATTTTTCCCAACGCCATTTATTGAAGAGACTGTCCTATCTCCATTGTATTATCTTGCCTCTTTTATCAAATATTAATTGAGCATAGTGTTTTAAGTTAATTTCTGACTTTCATATTCTATTCCACTGGTCAATGAGTCCGTTCTTATGCCAGTACCAGGCAGTTTTGAAAACAGTGGCTTTATAATACAGCTTGATATCTGGTATTGAGATCCCTCCTATTTTATACTTCTTTCTTAACATTGCCACAGTTATTTGGGATCTTTTTTATTCCATATAAATTTTTGGAGAGTTTGTTCTAGGTCTCTAAGATATGCCATGGGTATTTTAATGGGGGAGTGCATTGAATCTATAGATTATTTTGGGTAGTATGGACATTTTAATTTTGTTGATTCTACTAATCTGTGAACACAATATGTTCTTCCATCTGATTATGTCTTCTTCCATCTCTAAAAGAAAGGCAGCAAGAGAGAGACAGAAAGTTACCCATTAGATTGTCAGCTGGCTCCTCAATGGAAACACTTTAGGGCAGAAAGGAGCTACAAGAAGTATTCAAAGTAATGAAAAGCGAAGACCTGAAACCTACACTATCCAGCAAAGCCATCATTTAAAATTGAAAATAAAGAGCTTCCCAGATTAAAAAAAAAAAAAAAAGGTTAAAGGAATACATTATTACCAAAACAACATTGTGGGAAATGTTAAAGGGAGTGTCTTAAGAAGGATAAAAAAAAAAGAGAGAATAACATAGTTATAAAAAAAATATTGGCAGTAAATAAGTATCTATCAATGATAACCTTAAATGTAAGTAGATTAAATGCCCCAATCAAAAGACATAGGTAGCTGAATGAAGTAGAAAACATGAACCATATCTATGCTATCTATAAGAAACCATCCTCAGAACAAAAGATTCAGTCAGACTGAAAGTTAAGGGATGTAAAAAAAAAAATACTACATGCAAAAGAAAATGACCATAAAAGTTGGGATAGCAAAACTCATATCTGACAAAATAGACTTCAAAACAAAGGCAAAAACAAGAGACAAGGAAGGTCACTACATAAGAATAAAGGGATCATTCTAACAGAAGGCTATAATCCTGATAAACTTATATGCATCTTATATATAGAAAACTTTAGAAAACTTTAAGGGAGAGGTTAATTGCAATATAATCACAATAGGGGACTTTAACATCCCACTGGCACCACTGGATAGACATTCTAAATAAAAAAACAAATAAGAAAACCGGCATTAATGATAGACTAGATCAAAGAGATTTCATGGATATTTACAGAGCATTTCATTCCAAAGAGGCAGAATACACATTCTTCTTAAATACACATGGATCATTCTCAAAGATAGACCACTTGCTCAGACATGAAGTAAGTATTAAAAAATTCAAGAAAAATGAAATTATATCAAGCATCTTCTAGGATAACAATGGCATGAAACTAGAAATCAAGTACAATAAAAATAACTTAAAGAATTCACACATGGAGAGTAACTAGATTATTATTAAACAATGAATGCATTACCAATGAGATCAAAGCACAAATCAAAGCATCCTGGAAACAAACAAAAATGAACACACAATGACTCAAAATCTGAAACACAGTAAAAGCAGTCCTGAGAGGGAAATTCTTAACATTACAGGCCTATCTCAAAAAATCAAAAAAATAACAAATAAACTATATAACCCTACATCTACAAGCTAAGAAAGAAAACAATTATAAAGCTCAGTGCTCGCTACAATTGGAATGATACATAGATGATTAGCATAGCTCCTGTGCAAGGATGACACACAAATTGGTGAAATTTTCCCTATTTTTAAATGCTAGAGAGATAGTTGTAAAAATAAAAAATAGAAAGGGAAGAAGGAACACAGGCATAAAGAATAAAAATGGTTACAAATAAGTACTTAGCCTATTTAATAAAAGAGTAATATGCAAATTAAACATCACTCTACTACACCCACAAGTCACACTCACCAGCCAATCAGGAGCAAGTATGCAAGTTAACCCAACCATGATGGCTGCTGTCACAGAGCAAGCAGGAGGCTTGGATTTCCTTGGCAATGGAGGAAGCCAAGATTTCCACACATCCTTACTAGCCATGCCTCCACTCAAGGCTACAAAGTATAAATTATAGAAAATAAATAAATCCCAACAAAAATAGAGGCAACCACAGAGCTGGAGAGAGCAAGAGGCTTGGGTTGCCCCTGATGAAGGAGGAAGCCAAGCTTCTGCAGCCCTGGCTTGCCTTGGCCTCCACTTAAGGCTACAAAGTTTCAATTAAAGAAGATAAATAAATTCTAGATACCAGGTCCTCTGCTTGGGTTGCTGGGGGGCATGGCTGGCCTGCAAACCACCACAGGCCCCTTGTTCAGGCTGCCCCATGTCCCAAGGAAAGCCCCACCCTAATTATAGACACACTTCAGGGCAAACCAGCTGGCTTCTACCCATGCACCAGGCCTCTATCTTATCTAATAAAATAGTAATATGCAAATTGACCATCACTCCAAGATGGCTACCCCATGTGGTCAAAGATGGATGCCCCCATCTGGACACAAGATGGCTGCCACAAGATGGCCTGCAGGGGAGGACAATTAGGGGTGACCAGGCCTGCAGGAGAGAGCAGTTAGCGGTGACCAGGCCCCCATGTGGACACAAGATGGCTGCCACAAGGTGGCCTGCAGGGGAGGGAAGTTAGGGTCAAAGAGGCTGACAGGGGAGCAGTTAGGCATCAATCAGGCTGGAAGGGGAGTGGTTAGGGGGTGAACAGGCTGGCAGGCAGAAACGGTTAGGGGAAATCAGGAAGGCTGGCCGGCGAGCAGTTGGGAGCCAGTAGTCCTGGATTGTGAGAGCGATGTCTTACTGCCTGTTTAGGCCCAATCCTGGGCCTAAGTCAGACATCCCTTGAGGGGTCCTAAATTGGAGAGGGTGCTGCCTGGGCTGAGGGATACACACCCCTGTGCATGAATTTCATGCACCGGGCCTCTAGTCCTATATAATAAAAAACTAATATGCTAATTAGACCAGAGAGAACAACCTTCTGGTATGACCAGTGTGTGTGGGGCTGGGCCATGAGTCCTTGAGGCAGCCAGGGCTGCAAGGGCCTACTCCTGCAAAAATTTTGTGCAGCAGGCATCTAGTCAATAATAACCTTAAATGTAAATGGATTAAATGCTCCAATTAAAAGGCATCGAGTGGCTGAATGGATGAGGAAACATGACTCATGTATATGCTGTGAATAAGAGCCCCACCTCATAAGAGGAGACTCACACAGACTGAAAGGTAATTCTGACAAAATAGATCTCAAACTGAAGGCCATAAAAAGAGGTAAGGAAGGCAGATACAACAAGAAGATATAACTCTGGCAAACATATATGCACCTAATGCAGGAGCACCCAAATACATTAAAAAAAAAAAAACCTTTTGAAAGATATCAAGGGAAAAATCAACAGCAATACAATCATAGTAGGGCACTTTAACATCCCATTTACATCACTGGATAAATCTTCTAGACAAAAAATCAATAAAGAAACTTCAATCTTAAACAACTCACTAGATCAGATGAACTCAAAGCTATGGAAAATACATTCTTCTCAAGTTTACATGGGAAATTTTCAAAGGCAGACCACATGGTAGAACATTAGAAAACAACTACAATAAAAATAATTAAAAAATCAAACACTTGGAGGCTAAATAGCAAATTATTTAAGAATGAGTGGGTTACCAAAGAGATCAAAGAAGAAATGAAAAACATACTGGGACATTTATCTAGTAGGGGAGATATCAGGATCACAAAGGTGTTTTTCTCAGGGTGAGGCTTATCCATTGCACTCCAGAGGTGCTGAAAATAAGACAAAACAAAGAAACAAACAAACAAAACCTAAAACAATCAAAGAAACAAATCCTGGAAACAAATGACAATGAAAACACAATAATCCATAATCTATGGGACCCAGGAAAAGCAGTCCTGAGAGGGAAGTTCATAGTGTTATAGGTCTACCTCAAAAAACAAACAAAAAGGTGGTAATAAATGATCTAACCCTATACCTTAAGGAATTAGGAAGACAGCAACAAGAAAACCCAGAGTAAGCAGAAAAGGGACATTTTCAAAGACAAACCACATGGTAAGACACAAGCTAAATCTCTACAATTCAAGAAAATTGAAATCATATCTAACATCTTATCAGACCAAAATGGCATAAATAATAAAGATGAGAGGAGAAATAAATAACAGAGACCACTCCCCTACACACACAAAAAAACTGCAATACCCCACACCAACAAACAAACAAAAAAAACACACACAAATAAAACTAAACAAAAAACAATACAAAAGATCAATAAAACCAAGAGCTGGTTCTTTGAAAGCATAAACAAGATTGATGAACCTCTAGCTAGGGTCACCAAGAAGCAAAGAGAAATGACACAAATAAACAAAATCAGAAATGAAAGAGATGAAGTAACAACAGACTCCATAGAAATACAAAGGATTGTTAGTAAATATTATGAACAACTCTATTCCAACAAAGTAGACAACTTAAAATAATTGACATATTCTTAGAAAAATACATTCTTCCAAAACTCAGTCAGGAAAAATAAAAAAAATCTGAATAGGCCAATAACTACAGAGGAAATTGAAGCTGTAATAAAAAAACTTCCAGCAAACAAAAGCCCTGGACAGCTTTACAGGGGAGTTTTACCAACAATTTAAAGAAAAACTGAAACCTATCCTCCTCAGACTATTCCAAAAAATTCAAGAGGAAGGTACACTTCCAAGTTCTTTCTATGAAAGATCACCCTAATACCAAAATCAGATACAGACACTACAAAGAGAGAGAATTACAAGCCAATATCCCTGATGAACATAGATGCTAAAATGCTCAACAAAATTCTAGCAAATTTGAACTAGCATTACATTGGAAGATCATACAACATAACCATGTGGGATTTATTCTGGGGATGCAAGGCAGGTACAATATCTGCAAATCAATACACATTATACATCACATAAACTAATGGACAGCCACAAATCACATTATCATATTAATTGATGCAGAAAAAGCATTTGACAAATTCCAACACCTGTACTTGATAAAAACTCTCAACAAAGTGAGAATAGAGGGATCATACCTCAAAAGAACAAAAACTTTATATATCAAACCTACAGCCAACATCATACTCAATGAGCAAAAACTAAAACTATTTCCCCTAAGAATAGGAACAAGACAGGGATAACCACTTTCACCACTCCTGATTGACATAGTACTAGAAGTGCTAGCCATAGTGATCAGACAAGAAGAAGAAATAAACGGCATCCAAATTGGAAAAGAAGCAGTAAAATTGTCATTATTTTCAGAGGATATGATATTGTACATAAGAAAACCCTAAAGACAACACCAAAAACTGCTAGACTTAAATTAATTCAGCAATGTGGCAGGATACAAAATTAATACCCAGAAATCTATGGCTTTTTTATATACCAATAATGAACACAATAAGAGAGAAACTAAAAAACAAACAAACAAAAATCCCATTTACCATTGAAGCATAAAAATTAAGATACCTAGGAATAAACTTAATTAGGAAGGTGAAAGAACTGTACTTGGAAAACAATAAGGCATTGAAAAAAGGGATAAAGACATAAACAAATGGAAAATATACTGTGTTCATGGATTGGTAGAATAAACATCATTAAAATGTCCATACTACCCAAAGCAATTTATAGATTCAATGCAATCTCCTTAAAATACCAATGGCATATTTCACAGACCTAGAACAAATTCTCCAAAAATTCATTTGGAATAAAGAAAGATCCCAATAGCTGCAGAAATCCTGAGAAAGAAGAACAAAGTTGGAGGGATCTCAATACCAGATATCAAGCTATATTACTAAGCCTCTGTTTTCAAAACTACCTGGTATTGGCACAAGAACAAACATATAGTCCAATGGAACAGAAAAGAGAACCTAGAAATTGGCTCAAACTATTATGCTCAATTCATATTTGACAAAGGAGGCAAGAGCATACAGTGGAGTCAAGACAGTTTCTTCAATAAATGGTGGTGGAAAAACTGGACAGATATATGCAAATATATGAAACTAGACCACCAACTTACACCATACACAAAAATAAACTCAAAATGGATGAAGAATTTCAATGCAAGATGGGAAACCATAAAAATCTCAAAAGACTCCAAAGGCAGCAAAATATCAGACATATGTCATATCAATATTTTTACCAATACTGCTCTTAGGACAATAGAAATTAAAGATAAAATAAACATCAAAATGAAAAGCTTCTGCACAGCAAAAGAAACTATCAACAAAACAACAAGAAAGCCAACTATACGGGAGAACATATTTGTCAAATTTATATCCTATAAAGTTTTAATCTCCATAATTTATAGGGAACTGATACATCTTAATCAAAGAAAGATAAACAATTCAATAAAAAAATGGGCAAGCATCTAAATAGACACTTTTTGGAATTGGACATACAGAAGGCCAAGAGACACATGAAAATATGCTTAAAGTCACTAATCATCTGAGAGTTGCAAATCAAAATGACAATGAGGTACCATCTGACACCTGTGGGAATGGCTATTATCAACAAGTTGACAAAGGACAAGTCCTAAGGAGGATGAGGAGAAAATGAACTCTTGTGCACTGCTGGTGGAAATACAGAGTGGTGCAGATACTGGGGGAAACAATATGGAGTTTCCTCCAAAAAATTAAAAAATGAAACTCCTGTTTTCTTCAATAATCCCACTTCTAGGGATATTTCCCATGAGTTCAGGAACACCAATGCACCCCTATGTTCATAGCAGCACAATTTACAATAGTTAAGATTTGGAAATAGCCTAAGTGCCCTTCAGCAGGTGAGTGGATTAAGAAGCTGTGCTACTTCTACAAAATGGACTATTATGCTGCTGTAAAATGAAAGAATTCTTAGCATTCGCAATAGCATGGATGAACATGGACAGCATTATGCTAAGTGAAAGTGAAATAAGCTAGTCAAAGAAAGATAAATATTACATGATCTCACTCATTTGTGGAATATAATAATCAACTTAGAGTGATAAACAAAAATAGATCCAAAGACAGAGAAGCATTGAACAGACTGCCAAACCTCAGAATGAAGGCAGGGGAGGGTTAGGAGAAGGGTAAGAAAACAACCAAAGTACTTGTATGCACACATATAAGCATATCCAATGTACAGAGACACTAGGGGGTAAGGGCATGTGCTGGGTGGTGGGAGCAGTTGGGGAGAGGTCAATGAGGGAAAAAGGAGACATATGCAATACTTTAAACAATAAAGAGTCAAATAAAGAATAGAGTTGAGTGGACAGAAAAATATTTGGTAAATAGTAAAAGAGCACTTGGCAATAAAAGTAATCAATTATAAACCGTCCATAAAAATAAAAAAGTGATAAGCCCAGAGTAAGTAAAGAGAAGGAAATAATAAAGATCATAGCCAAAATAAATGATGTACAGACTAAAAAACAATACAAAAGATCAATGAAATGATAAATAGGATTGACAAAATTTTAAAATGATAAATAAAATTGACAAAATTTTAGCCAGACTTATTAATAAACAAAGAGAGAAAACCTAAAAAAATCAAATCATAAATGAAAGAATCTAAGTAACACATGACATCACAAAATTATATCGGATGGTAAGAAAATACTTTGAAAATCTATTTGCCAAACTAACTGGAAAACCTGGGCAAAGTGGACAAATTCTTAGAACAGACAATCTGCCAAAACTCAATCAGGAAGAAAAATAAACATAAATAGGCTAATAACAAATAGATAAAATAGAAGAAGTAATAAAAAAGAGAAAATTATAAGCCAGTATTCTTGATGACCATAGATGTCAAAATCCACAACAAAATATTATCAAATAGGATCCAGCAATACATTAATAAGTCTATATACTATGACCAACTGGGATTTATTCTGGGGATGCAAGAATTATTTAATATTCTAAAGTCAGTAAACATGACATATCACATAAACAAAATAAAATATAAAAATAATATGATCAGGAACAAGACAGGGATGCCTGCTTTCACCACTCTTTTCCAACATAGTACAATAAAGAAAACCAAACAAAGAGAAGATTGGTTACTAAAGAATATCTCTTAAAAAATACTAAAGCATGTCTTTTAGTTTGAAAATAAGTGGTATCAAACAGTAAGTGGTATCAAATCCACTGAAGAAATGAGAAGTGACAGACATTGTAAGTATGTGAAATAAATTCTATTAAAATTTTTATTTCGTTTATTTTTAAAATGTCTTTGAAATCAATTTTTAAAGCAACAATTGTAATAGTGTATTGTTAAACACATAACATATGTAGACATATACATGTAATAGTATAAAATAAAGGAGGAGAGAAGGAAAAGAGATTTATTGGAGTAAAGTTTGTATATTTTATCAGAATCGGGTTAATTGTAAGGCCCGGAACGCTGGCCGCACTCACAAAGCACCAAGAGACGTTCTCATGCAAAAAGCAAAGGGTTTATTAGTACTGGCATGCCAGGACCCGCAATGTACTCTGAACACAGAGCAGAGGTTATGGGCCCCGAAGCAAGGTTTAAGCATAGGTTAAATACACTCCAGGGGATAGTGGCTTTTCATTACACAACCCGGGAAATTTCCGCCGAGGTGTCTGAGCCGGTAAGACAGTTAAGCTTATTTCCGCCGAGGTGTCTGAGCAGATAAGACAGCTAAGCCTGCTGATGCCCAAACATTGTTCTTAGCTTTGCACAAGTTCCTGGTATTTGGCTGACTTGTCCTGATTAACTTTTAACTAGCTTCAGGCCCTGCTGGATTTTATGTTTTTACATTCCTTCATAATGTTATTCTGAAGTAGATAGTGGTAAGCTAAAATGTATAGAAAAATCACTGAGAAAATAACTAAAAATATAGTTGAAAAAATCCAGAGAAATTAAAATGTTACAAACACATACCTTATAAAATATTGGTATTCTTTTCTCAGCCTTACAAAGGGTTCAGCATTTAAGAAGGAGTCGAAAGACAAAAGATACTTTTGAAAGGCATGGGGGGGGGGCGGTGTCAGAGGATCTTCAGCTAAAGGAAACTGAAGACTTTCCTTCTTCACTCAGGATCCTACTTTTTTTTTAACACGATTTATCCTAAGGCAAGGTGGTGATAATACACTTCAAAATGTAAAGTATCAAAGAGTACAGAAGCATTGTCAGTTTGGGGAATAGCCTTTAGCTGTTCAGGTGTTTGGCCAACAGGAGGCAATAAAATGCTCTGAGCTGTCTGGCAGTTAACATTCCTATTCAGGTTTTGGGGAAGGGCCATTTAGCCATTTCCAACAGGTAAACTACATATGTGGTTCACCCTTGTTGAACTGCCCAAGCCCCATCAACTTTTTGCTGAAACTCTTGTAATTATTGTGTGCTGGAATTGGGTTCTTGGCAATAAAAGTAGCACTAAACAAAATTGTTGAATCAAGAAAATATAAGACATGTAAAAATCAAAGGGAAAAATGCAGAAATATATTCCAACTTATCAATATTACATTAAATGTGAATGAACCAAACAAACTACTCAAAAGATAAAAGTTATCAGACTAAATAAAAACTGAAGGCACAAGTACAAGCTGTCCGTAAGACGGACATCTTAGATTTAATTATATGATTATGTTAGAAGTAAAGAATTTGATAAAGTTATATCATGGAAACAGAAAACATAACATAGCCGGAATCATTATGTTGATACTGGAGTCCTGATGCATGAATTTGTGCATGAGTGGAGTCTAGCTGGCCCACCCCAATCAGGGCTGATCAGGCCAGGCTGGCTAAGGGGAGTGGCACAGGCAGTTGGCTGGCTGTCCCTGTCCCTGGTTGAACTCCTGGTCAAGGGGACAATTTGCATATAACCTTTTATTATATAGGATCATACTTAATAGACTTTATGAGGACAAATATTAATAAAGAGAAAGAATGACATTTTTCATATTAGTAAAAAGGACAATGCAATTAGGAAGATATAAGAATCATAGATGAATATGTACCTCACAACAGAGCCCTGAATATACAAAGGAAATTGTGACAGAATTAAAAAAAGAGGCACTGAAACAACAATGATTAGAGATTTAAATACTCTCAATAATTAATAGAGTAGGCAGATAGAGAATCATCATAGTTAAAGAAGATTTGAACATTATTAAACAACTCAATCTAACTGACACATAAAACCAATCACTAAAGAATACACATTATTTTCAGGTACACATATAACATTCTTCAAAAAAGACCATATGATAGGGCATGAAACAAGTCTCAGTTTTAGAAATATTGAAATCATAAGTATCTGAGAAACTCCTACACTTCAAAAGTAAACAACACACCCATGGGTAAAAGAGGAAATAACTATGGAATTTTAATGGAAACAATAATACAATATTTCAAAATTTATAAAATATAGTTAAAGCAATACTCAGAGGAAAATTTAAAGTTTTATAACCCTACATCAGGAAAGACAAAAGGCCTTAAATAAATAACCTAAGCTTTGATCATATGTTCCATATTATCTTTGTCTATATATATATACATATACATGTGTATATATACACATATACACATATGTATACACATATATACATATATATAATATAGAAAAAGAAAAACAAACTAGCCCCAAAGTAAACAAAAGGAACAAAATAATAAAAACTATTTGGAAAGCAATGAAATAGAAAACAGAACAATTACAGAGAAAATCAATGAAACCAAAAGTTGTTTTTTTGAAAAAACAAACAAAATGAGAAAGAAGACTCAAAATTCTAAAATCATAAATGAAAGATATGGGATCACCACTGACTCTACAGAATTTTAAAAGTACTTAAGGAACATTATTAAAGAAACACTATACCAACAAATTAGCTTAGATAAAAATAAAGGAAAATTACCAAAATGAACTTAATAAAGGAAAATATCTGCATAGATCTCTAAGAAGTACAGATACTAAATTAGTAATTAAAATCTTCCCATATAGAAATGTCCAGGCCCAGAATGGTTGGACTTGTATATATAAACTAGTGGCTCGGTGCATGAAATCGTGCATGGAGGTGAGAGGGTTGTCCCTTAGCCTGGCCTGTACTCTCTGCAATCATCCCTCAGGGGATGTCCAACTGCCAGTTTAGGCCCGATCCCACAGGGATGGGGCCCAAAACTGGCAGTTGGAAATCCCTCTCACAATCCAGGACTGCTGGCTCCTAACTGCTCAGCTGCCTACCTGCTTGATTGCCCCTAACCATTCTGCTGCCTGATAGCATGATCAATCCCAACTGCCCTCCATTCCAGCCTGATCACCCCTAACTGCCTGCCTCTACCGGATTGATTGTTCCCACTGGTCTGATGGCACTCAACTACAGCTCCATCAGCCTGCTCTCCTCCAATGACCCCTCCCACTGGCCTGCTCATCCCATCTGCCCCCCTTGCTGGCCTGATTACCCTCAACTGCTCCCCTTGCCAGCCTGCTTGCCCCAACTGTGCCCCCCCCCAGCTGGCCTGATAACCCCCAACTATCCCTACCTAGTGGTCTGCTTACCCCCAAATGCCCCCACCCACTGGCCTGCTTGCCTCAAACTGCCACCCCCGCCATCCTGATTGTCCCAAATGCCTCCATCCCAGAGCCTGCTTGAATTGCTCCCCCACCACCTGCCTGATTGCCCTCACCTCCCCACCTGCCATCCTGCTTGCCCCCAACTGCTCCTCTGCCATCCTGCTCACCCCCAACTGCCTTCCCCTGGCAACCTGATCACCCCTAACTGCCTCTGCCTTAGCCCCACCACCATGGCTTTGTCCAGAAGGTCTCCTGGAAGGTCTCCCAGTTTAATTAGCATAATACCCATTTATTAGTATAGATAAAAATAATACCAATAAACAAACTTTCTCAAAATATAGTGGAAGAAAGAAAAATCCTTGCCCTAATACCATAGCCAAACAAAAGCAGCAAAAAGAAATAAACAAACAAAACACACACACACACACACACACACACACACAAAAAAAAAAAAAAAACAAACCTACATACAAATATCTCTTATTGACATAAATACAAAAATTCTTTAAAGGATATTAATGAACCAAATGCAGCAACATATAAAGGGATTATACACCCAGGTTTTATTCTGGATTTATTTCATGAGTGAAAGATTTGCTCTTTATTTGAAGACCAATTAAGAAAAAAAAGCCTTACATGATCATCTCAATAGACATGAAAAAAACACTTCACAAAATACAAAGAAAAAATCCAACAACTAGAAATCTGGATATAGAAAAACACTTCTTCCATCTGTTAAAGGCACTTATGAGAAATCTATTGCTAGGGCCGGTTTTATTAATATGGACCTGTGTTCTAAGGAGCTGAAATCATCTACTTAAAATCCCAGCCTCCCTACTCTTGCTTGCTGAAATGGATATACTGATATGTATTAAAAATAAAATTTCTAAAATTTTCACAACATCCCTTGGCCTGTCTCCTATCAACATGGACCTAACAAACCCCATGAGCCCAGCAGCACAAGCTCTCAAAGAACAAGAGGCTTCACCTCTCTGGCCAGCAGATGGCCACATCCTTCAGTAGCCAAGTAAGATCTCTGGCCCCTGTCCAGTCTCCAAACCTCAGTCCCAGCCTCCACATTCCAGTCCATCACCATGGATATACCTCAGCCTTCATTATACCATACCTCCCCCCAGATTGGTTCTCCTTACCCAAGATTCCCAGTCACCATGGCCAGCTCCATAGTCTAGGGACATTTGGGGAACCACAAACTTGCCATGCTACCGTAGCTAAATACCCACAGAGGAGTGCATTGCCCAGTGAGCTGTTCCTTCATCACACTATGGTTGGTGACACCACAGTAGACACCCTAGCAATGTTGCAGGAGTGGGGGAGCGGAGGAGGTGGCACCACTGCAGGAGTGGGAGCAGAGGCAGTGCCACCACGAGAGAGGCCTTGGCATGGGCCCTTTCACAGAGGCAGCTATAGAACGGGCCTGATCCCAATGCCAGGCTTCTGCATAAGCTGGACAGGGTACAACCTGCTGTGCCTCAACCACCAGCCCCTCTCCCTGCCGGCCTGGCCCCACCAGTCGGTAGGGATGGGAGGGGGGCCACCACTAAGAAGTGAGGGCTGAGAGCCCCCAGGGCTGGCAGCTGTGGTGGCCGTCAGTGTAAGCAGCAGTGAAGTAATGGAGGCAGTGCCTTCTCATGATCACCCAGTCACCTCTTGCAGAGGAGGCCAGACTGTAGGACATTTCCTGAAGACTCCTGGACTGTGAGAGGGGGCAGGCAAGACTGGGATTTTCATGCATCAGGCCTCTAGTTTGAGATAAAGTTGAGAATTTTTAATTATGACAAAAGTTTGAGTACACATTTGATAATGTCATTACTCAGTATAAATCTCAAATTGAATTATTAGGCTTATGAAACTGATTGTAGATAAAAAGAATTTTATTTAGAAATTAACTAGGACTGTAGTTATTAATAAATAGAGCATATTTACTAAATTTTATTAATGCCACTCCAAAACTGAATTTGTATCTATATGAAATTAATTAATCAAGTTGGAAGAATTCCTACAAAGGTTATTCCTGCCTTTATACTATTTTATATTTAAATAGTTCCAGTGGGACATTTAGGAATTGTCTATATCTGTGGGGCAATTTAAACTTTTGAAATGTTTACTCCCATTATGAAATCTTTGCTAAATTAATAGACATACCAGAAATTTTTTCAACCTGCTTCATGAAGATAATCTCATTCTGAATTGCATAATACCAACTTGAAAATGACATTATTCATTCTTGATGTGGTCAGGAAAACAGGTTCCAAAGTTAGACTGCTAACTCTATCATTAAATAGTTGCTGATTCTGAGTAAGTTTCTTAACTTCTCACTCACAGCTTCTGTTTTTCTCATCTGTAAATCAGAAATGATACTTATACTAATCAAAATAATTCATGTAATATGCAGCATAGTTGGAGGGATACATAAATTAGACAATAAATACTAGCTACTAAAGGCCCGATGCATGAAATTTGTACATATTCCTCAGCCAGTCTTGCACCTTCTCTCAATCCAGGATCCCTCAAGTAGGATCCCTAGGCCTGGACTGTGATCAGAGCTTATTGGGACTTTCCTTTCCCCTGTTGTAGACAGCTAGCCCAGCTCCTGCCACTGCCACTGCTTGCCATCTGTGCAGTGCTGCCTCCCTTCTGCTGTCACTGGTGGCTTACCTCTGTAGGCAACAGGCTGGGGTGTGATTGTTTGGCTGGCCTGGACCTTTCTCTGTGGGGTGATTACTGACCAGCCCCACACACCCGCCACACCATTGCTGGCCAGTGGTTTGGGCCTCCCTCTTTGTGGTGATCAGGAGCCCAATTGATTGTCCCACCTCTAGGCCTCCATCTTTGGGGTGATCTATCTTGGAGCCCCCCACATAGACCACCCCACAGAGTCTTGTTTATGCTTATTCATTAAGTTAATAGCTTGGCGAGGCCTTCCTACTAATTGCATCTCAACTCCTTGGCTGGCCTGGTGCCAGTTAGTGTCATAGCATGGTCATCTGGAAGGTCATCCAGATGGTTGTTCTGCTGTTCAGTTGTTTGGTTGATTTACATATTATGCTTTTATTATTACATATTATTATTGTATGTGGCCATCTATTCATTTATTAATTCAACCAGTATTTATTGCATACCCAGAGGTGAGGTGCATAGAAATTGTATATAAAGAACT
>PVJN01013262.1:0-49167 GCA_004026805.1 Lasiurus borealis | reverse complement strand
CTGTTCATTATTCTGCTAGGTAATTAAGCCCATGTGGTAAACCATATCTACTTACTTAGCAGTATGTGCACACTGTCAATCCATGTTTTCAGCTTCTCCTTCATGCATGCCCCAGTTCCTAAATTCAGCACCAGTATGGACAGGGCTGGAACCTTGTCAGACAGTCTTGTAAGCTCGAAAGAGGGAGGGATGTCCTGCACCCCATTTTCTCCAGTAGTTGGGGTTTCCTTCTGACCATCCTCCTCAGAACTCAAGATAACTATATTAATTTTATCATCTGTCTCTAGCCATGGTCCTAGGTGTAAATCTAGTTCCTACCCTTTGTTTCATTAACTAATAATAGTAATATGTCTTCTTGAACAGTTTATACTATAGCTTAGGTTTGGTCAATTAATATAGAAACAGTGCAAACTATATTCTGTGTATATCCCACCCCCTCCATCCACACTTAAATAACAGTGACTCTGAAAAGATGAAAAATGCCAAGGGGCCCTAACCAGGCAGCTAAGTTGGTTAGTTGGTTGGTTGGTTGGTTGGTTGGTTGGTTGGTTGGTTGGTTGGAACATGGTCCGGATATGCCAAGTTTGAGGGTTTGATCCCAGTCAGGGCACATACAAGAATCATATCAGTCAATGAATCAGATCAATCAACGAATGTATAAATAAGTGAAACAATAAATATCTATCTCTCCCCCTCCTCTTCTCTCCTCTTTCTCTCAAATCAATAAAATAAAAATTTTAAAATAAAGATAAATACCAAAAGGTATGATGAAATGGTACAATGTCTGGTGTTTGCTTTACAATATCCCCTAAAAGAAACAGTTGGAGGTAGAAGTACATGAAATGGGACTGGCAAAATACTAATTGTTGAGACTGGGTGATGGGTACCCATGTGGTTGTTTTACTTTTCACTGTTTGTATATGTTTGCAATTTTTCCAGAAGAAAAAAAGAAAAGAATAGAGAGAAGCCATATGTTGGTAGGAGTGAGCGTTCATCAGCACAGACCAGTGCAAAGTCCTGGACCCTGAAGTAAATGGGAGAAAGAGGCACTGGCTTCTCAGTGCAGATCGGCCACCTGCAGTTGGCAATGTCTATGTGATGGCTAGCGCCATACCTGGCTCAGACTCAGTGCTCTGTGCAAGTTCCCCAGCAGATTCATCGTTATTACTGTAGGTGTTGTTACTGTAGCTTAGGACCTGGGGATCCAGAGGGTGGGGGGAAAAATCATTTCGTCTAGGTATTCAATTTGAAACCATTTTAGCTCTTCTAGGTGAGAACACAGAGAGGAGGAGAGTCTTGGTCTCCAGAGAATGAATTTGCCAGCTCTGTCTGAAAAGCCTCCACCTTTTCAGTAAATGCTAACAATATCGTGTACCCCATCAGGAAGACAGCATAAATATAGAAGCTAGAGCCCAGCCGGCATGGCTCCATGGTTGTGAGTCAACCTATGAACCAGGAGGTCACAGTTCAGTTCCTGGTCAGGGCATATGCCCAGGTTGCAAGTAGGGAGTGTGTAGGAGTCAGCCAATCAATAACTCCCTCTCATCGATGTTTCTATCTCTCTCTCCCTCTCCATTCCTCTCTGAAATCAATAAAAATACATATTTTAAAAATAGAGAGCGGCTTGGAAGTTTAGGAGCTTGTGGAGAAATTCAGCCGTGGCTCTGGAAAGGACATTCTCACCTGTATTTTCTCTCTTTGCTTGCTCCATCTCCCTCTGGTTTTGCCTCATAGTTTATTCTATCCCCCCTCCTTCTGCTTATTCACTTTAATTAGACTTTGGAGGACTTAGAGTATCTTCCCTTTGAAGAGGACTGGCCTGGTCAAGGATGTTTATATGTCACCATTCAGGAATCACTTTCATTCACTAGCAAGTTCCGTCTTAGAAAAAAAACAGAAACAGCCAAGCAAGTTTTTTAAAAATGTAAAAGGAGCATGAGGACTGCTAAAGCTTCAGAACAGCACACAATAACCAACAGATCCTCAGTAGAGGGGCACAAGAACAGGCAAGAGCTGGTACACGCTTGAATCAAACCAAAGATTATTGATGGCCTACTTAATCTGCAAAGGCTCACCTTGACAGGAATTGGGCCACCTCTCCTGACTTGTATCCAACTGTAGAATGTTTGAGTGATGGCAGCGTGGGCCCGCCAGCAGCAGCAGCTGCCTCAAGCTGGGAGGCCCACTGAGAAGCAGTCTGAGGAAAGGGTTGAGCTTGGGTTGTGTTTGTCTGGGTTTATTTTTGTTTTTAGCACTTACTGACTGAGAATCCCTTCTATGTGTTTAGGACTTGATGGTGTAGAAAGCACATTTATTTTTGGATCATCCCAGCAGCACTGTGAGGCAGGATGTCCCGGCATCTCAAACCCTATTCACAGATGAGGAAACTAATACTCAGAGTTTGATGATTTTTAAGGTCAGAAAATTAGGCATCGGCTTAGCTACAACTAAATTTCTCAGTGCTCTGCCATTCAGAGGGTTAGCAATCCAGAGAGAAAGGCACAGTGACATACCAAATCTACTTACACATGCACATCCGGCTCTTAGCAGAGCCTCAGAAAGATGGATGGATGGATGGATGGATGAATGGATGGATGGATGGATGGAACTCCTGGAAATTGGAAAGTGGGTCTTACTCACTTTTGTATCCCTGGTGGCCACCATAGTGATTTGACATATAGGACCCACTTAAATAATTTGATGAAGGATTCACTATGTGTGCATATACTTTTATACTGAGACTAATGACCTGGTGCATGAAATTTGTGCACATTAAAAGGGAATTAATTAGAGGGAATAATTTAATATTGCTGTTTGCCCCTTCTCTATAAGTGTCAGAGGTGAAAGAAAATGAGTAAAATGTATATGAAAACCTTCCTCTTGTCAGAGTCTGGGGCTCACCATGGGACCCCGAGTCAAGTCCCTGCCAACGCACTGAAAAGAAATTTTATGACCTATCCTTGTAAATTTGAAATCTGTACTTAGATTGTGGCTTTATTTTTTAAGAAGAAATAGAAAATTGTGTATGAATTACGGAGACACTTTTTAGTACACTTTATTTTTTAGGACAGCTTTAGATTGACAGAAATATTGGGATTAAGAGAGCTCCCAAGTGCTCCCTCCCCCCCCCAAACCCCCATGAAATATCCCCCATTGCTCGCCTCTTGTGTTAGTTTGGTACATTTGTCACAGCTGTTGAACCACTTGACTGCGCCAGTTTTTCAGACTTCCTTTGTTTTTTGTGACCTTGACAGTTTTGAGCAGTATTAGGTAATTTGTAGGAAGATCATCTGTTGAAACTTGTTGTTGTTGTTGTTGCACGATTAGGTTTTGGGGGTGAATACCACAGAGTTACCTTCTCCCACATCCCATGAAGGCTAATATACTATCAGCATGGTTTATCACTGCGATGTTGACCTGAATCACCTGAGCTGAGGTTGCGTTTGTCACATTTTTCCACTGTGGAGTTACTCCCTATACTAAACTTTTTCCAGGCAGAAGTCTTTGAAGGAAGTCAGTATGCACAGCCCACATCTGAGGAGTGTCCCAAGAGAATGGAGTGTCTACATATGTTATTTGGAATCCTTCCCAAAGGGAAATGTGTCTTCCCTCCATGTATTTGCTCTTCGGTTATTTATTTATATCAATATGACTCATGGATCTTTAACTTATACTTTGGGACCTAACCCAATACTACTTTATTATTATTTGCTCAAATTGTTCCAGTGTTGACCATTGGAAACTCTTTCAGTTGGCTCCTGGGACCTTTTAACATACACCCATCAAGAACCAAAAGAATCCAGGTAGGGTTCTTTTACTTTATTCTTTTTTTTTTCTTTTCTTTCTGGTACTACAATCTCCAGGCTCATCTTATATATCTTGTCCCTGTCCTAGAATCAGCCATTTCTCCAGTGAGTCTTGATTCCTTTTATTGAAGAATGGTATCAGAAACTAATAAGTGGGCCCCAGGTATGCTCATTGCTATGGGAGTGTCGTGCTCCTAGGCCCTCTGTGCTGACAGATCAAGAAAATGTGTGTGTATACTAACCCAAGGGTATATATACCTATCTATAAATATTTCTATGTGTAACCCTCTGTACCTACTCTATGAGTTCACATTGATGTCTCCAACTCAAATATATTGCTCTATTGGATCATCCTAGCCTCCTCCCTTACTTACCTGTAAATTTCCACTCCAACAGCAGGAAACCTGGTTTCCACCGTACATTGTCCATGTAATTGTTCAATTCTGGTCTGCACCCAGAGCAGTATCAAAATTTTTAACCAATGTCCCTGCAGGAACAACTTTATCAAATAGAGCACAGTGCTTACATGCAGTTTCTTTCCCTGAGTCTTACAGACTCCACTCATTTCCCAAGTTACTTAGGTCAGCACTTTTCCCCCAACCTTCTTCAGCAAGGTGGTTTCATACTTTTGTAATACTCTTGTCAAAGTCTGTGTTCCTTCCTGAGACCCTAGGGGACACTTTTTAATTTAACATTTTATCTCCAGCTGAATAAAAAAAAAATCACAGAGAACAAATGCCTTAAGAAACCAAGTAGTACATACTTTTTTTTCATTTTCTTATTATTGTTTTTTTAAAAGTAATTCTTATATTATGTAAGTAATACATTAATACATGTTAAAGGCCCCTTTAATACTTTAATACTGCTTCAAGCTTAGTTCTTCTTAGAGGTAAACATTGTTGTTCATCTGGGATATGTTGGTGAACATTTTTTTTTTTTTGCATTTATATCTAGATACTAGAGGACCAGTGCACAAATTTGGCCTGGCCATAGATCAGAGACAATCAGGGCCAGGCCAATTGGGGCCTGCTGGTTGCGGGGAGGGACAGAGGGAGAGAGGTTGGCCACCAGCCCTGAGGAGAGAGCTGGCCCTCAACCACCCTGGGTAAAGGGCCGCATCTGCTACTACCCATCCCCCGTTCCCCATCCCAGCCCGGGGCCCAAAGGCCAGGTGTAGAAGGAATGGATGCTGGATGTCGCTGCCTAAAGAGGTTGGCTGTGACAGTGCACTGACCACCAGGGGGCAGCTCCTGCATTGAGTGTCTACCCCTTGTTGGTAAGTGCGCATCATAGCGATTGGTTGACCAGTCATTCCAGTCATTCGGTCTTAGCGGTCACTTAGGCTTTTATATATGTACCATATGTACCCCTAGAAAACGTCTAGTTTTACTATGTATGCTTTAACACAAATGGTATCATATATAACTTCTGCAATTCGACTTTCTCCAAACCATACAAATTGCATGTCTTTCAAGTCTGTGTATGGCTGTGTGCTTCATGCATAGCATTCCATAGAAGGGACGTGTTTTTTGCCAGTATAGTTGCCAGCAGTGCTGCAATGAGCGTTCTTGTACATGTGCAAGTGTTTCTCCAGGAATTTGTGGGTCATAAAGATGCACATTTTAATTATAATAGCTACTGTCAAATGATCCATCAATATACTTGAGTTAGGGGGAAAAAAATCATGTTCCATATTATGTGGCTAAATGGGACACAGAAGAGAATCAAATTGCCAGTATTTAATTTGTTTCAATGTTTCTCTCTAGTGAATACTAACTAGGGGTAAGACTCGTTGGGTGTTATTTTTAAAAAGCCTCATGCTGTGATGGATTTCAAGTGCTTTTAAAATGTTAACAATTAAATGATTAGAAGAGGGGCCGTGTGGCCTAGTGGTCTGCCATTCTCTAGAATCTACCAATTCTACCTAACTGCTGCAGCAGCTGTGTGGATCTGCAGGCACTCCGTATTTGCTTGACAGGGGCCGGGGATGCCACAGCACAAAAGAACCAGGATGGGAGATTCTCCGTGGCCTCTCACATGCTCCCATGTGTTCATTCATTCAGCAGTTGTGTTGATCACCCCACCCCCCCAAGAGCTGGACACTGGAATGTCCTTTTGCCAACCAGTTTTTCAGACTGGTTGGAAATGCCCAGAAATGCAGGAGGCCGCTGCCTTTCTGAACCTTCCTTTCCAGTTTGGTTAAGTGCATGCTGGAGGCCTGGCAGGAAGCCCAGCCCTGAGGAGAGAGCGGGGAGGGTGACAGGCTGTGGCAGGGTTTGCTCACACCTGGCTCTGAGAGCCATCGCCTCGGACACTCGGCTCCCTCTTGGTGTGGCCTTGTGTGAGGCATTTCTGTGCTACCTGAGGGAGGGAAGAGGAGGGGCGAGCTAACATCCTGAAATAATGTCAGTGGTAGATTTCGTCCTTCCAGATGTGCCAGCTGTGCACCATTTCCAACTTCACTCTCACAGGCTTCTTTGTGTTCCCGGGATTGTTTCCTAGATGATTAGGTGTTCAGATGGATGTGTGAAAGCTAATAACGTGCTGCGCTGCTATTTAATCAGAAGTGGAAAAATTAAATTAAAGTGGCTCACAATGTCCCTATTCTGATTAATCAGAACCAGGTATGTGCTTCACATTCAGAGAGCAGATTCCTTAGAGGGAGGGCTCTCCTCTCACAACCCCTCCACTGTGGTAAGTATTCGGCAGAGTATCTGAGGAGGAGGAAGGGGGGGAAAGGATTCAGATTTTGTTTTCAGCTTTATGGAGTAAGTTTCATTGGAACACTAATGATGGGGGTTTTATTCTCCCAACAGTCCTATAATTTGCCACAACTCACTCCAGAGTAGGGAGTGCAGAGATGGACGAGGTCTGCTAGCTTCCACTTATTGTTTTATATCTTTTCTCAAAGCAGAGGTGATTTATCTTGTTTTATCAGTGGCCAAACAGTTAACTCTCCCTTCTCTCATCTCTAGTATGGATCTTGTTTGCCCTGTGTAGTAGGTCAAACTGTGCCCCCTTAAAAAAAAAAAAAAAAAAAAAACGCTCACCCTGGTCAGAGTTGCTCAGTGGTTGGAGCATCAGCCTGCACATCAGAAAGTCACAGGTTCTGTTCCTGTCAGAGACACGTACCTGGGTTGTAGGTTCACTCCTCAGGCCTCAGATGAGGTACATGTGGGAGGCAACCAATTGATGTGTCTCTCTCACGCCGGTGTTCCTTGAGCTTCACACACTCTCCTCCCTTCTTTCCACGCTCCAAAAAGGCAATGGGAAAAATATCCTCAGGTGAGGATTACCAACCACAAAAAAAATGCATTCAAATCCTATCTACCCCTTCCCTGAAATGTGACTGTATTTGGAAATAGGGCCCCAGATACAGTCAAGTTATGCTGAGGTTGTATTGGGTGAGGGTAGGCCCTAAATCCAATGACTGGCATCTTTATAAAGAGAAAGGAGAGAAAGGTTCGGGTATAGAGACCTCACAGGGAAGAAGGCCAGGTGAACACAGAGGCAGAGATTGGAACGAGGCAGCCACAAGCCAAGGAACCGCACGGATTGCCAGGTACACCAGCAGCTAGGAGAGAAACCGGGAACAAGTACTCCCCAACACCTACAGAAAGGAGCGGCGTTGCCAGTGTGGTTTTAGACTTCTGGCCTGCTGCACTGGAGAGAATACATTTCTGTTGTTCCTACCCACCCAAGTGCAGTACTTCGTTACAGCCGTCCTCGCAAACTAATACACCCTGTCTTTGGGTTCCCTTTAAAACGGAGGCTTTAAACCCAAATATCCTGTTTCCATCAAAGAAAGATCCAGTCCCACATCTAGCAATGTTTTTTTGGTTCCAAAATCAAACCTTTTTTGGCAAACATCCCTTCTCCTGTTTCTCCCAGCTTTGCAGCGAAGTCAAGTGCCAGCAGAGTGTCTCAGCCACATGGATGCTTGAAGCCCGTTAGCTCTGACCCCCGTGGCCCAGCTAAACAGCCCAGCATAAAGGAGCTGCAGCTCGGGGGGTGGTGCTAGCGTTCACAAACGGGCAAAATAAAAAGGATGTTGGCCTCCTTGCTCTCTGGCACTCACAGGGAAGAGGCTGCAGTGCCATGGACTATCCTGTTTGTGCCAACGTGAGACATGCGGGCTTTGCCACATATAACAGGGCCCAGGAGCAGGGTGGGCAGCCTAGTCCTCGGTTCTCTGTGGCCTTTCTCCCTCTGGCTTCGAATGATGGATTCAGGATCCATTGAGTCTCCCTTGTATCATGAAAGTGTGGCTTTTAGCGCTGCAAAAGGCCTGAGGTGTGATTCAGTCCAACTTTCCACACCCCGTTTTATTTACAATAATACAGATCAGGTCAAATAGTTATTGCATATATACCATGTGCTGGGAAATTTTCTGAGTGCTTTGTATATATTAACATATTTCGTTATCACAGCAATGTTCTGCAGTAGGGACTCCCATTGTTCCCAATCCCTAGATGAGGAAACAGAGGCGCAGAGAGAAAAGGAACTTGCCCAAAGGAAAACAGACAGATAGCAGGTGGCAGAATTAGGATTCACACCCAGGTTTGTCTCATCTTGAGCCATCTGAGCCCCTGCTCCACAGAGACCCCAACATAAAATGCTATAACCTGCTTCACACAGCCACAGAGGGAGACTATCCACAAGATCTGGAGCCATGATGCCTGAAAATTGGAAGTAGCATTGTATCTTCTTTTTTATTATTATTATTATCTTTATTGTTAAAAATACTACAGATGTCCCCCTTTTCCCGCTCCCTTGCCCCACTCCCACCCCCAGCCTTCACTGAAAGAGATAGTCTGTGTCCATGGGCTATTTATATATGCATATGTAAAAAGTTTCTCCAAAGCAAGATATTCCCTCCCCAAAAATGCGCCAGCTAGAGTTGGATCTCAGAGGGGCAGTCCCAGGGCGGCCACAGCCAGCCATCTTGTCCCCAGATGAGGAGCCAGCAGAGGGGAAGACAGAACTCTGGGTTCTGTTCGGCTGGGCAGAGCAGTAGCCTGAGGGCCCTTGCTTCCACATTTTCCTCTGGGATGATCCTCTCCTCTAGTGTGAGGGTGTTCAGTTTCTGCAAAATGAGGTCACATAGGAATGGCACCCAAGCCATGGTCAGCATTGTCCTGTCCCCATTGCCCTTCACCCCCAGCCCTGGGAAGAGACCTTTTCCCTCCATGCGAGGCCCCCAGGAGTGGCTATGACAGATGAGTCCTATAAGAGAGAGCAGGATGTAGAGGGACAGGAGAGCTGCCCTCCAGATGGCCTGCAGCAGGCCCGTCTGGTGGCTTTGGAGTCCATTTATTCATGCGGAGCTGCTGCAGGCCCACGGTGCCAGCCGCTCCGGGCAGCCCTCATCACCCACATGGCTGTTTGAGTTGGGAACCTGGAGGCCGTGGTAGGCATCAACAGAGTCAGAGATTTGAGGTGACTTCCCCTCATAGTCACACTGTGACGGACTGTCTGGGTGTGTCCTTTCTCCCAAGCCAGCTGACCGCGCAGTGGGGAAGCCCACCCTCTGAACCTCCGTCCCGACCCTGCCATTCAGCACCCCGGCGGCAGTGTCTGCTGTCAGGTTGCTGTGGTCCTTGCTGCTGAGCGCTGGGCAGGTGAAGGGTCTCCTGACTAGAATTTCTATGGGGTCAGAGCAGGGGGAGAGAAGCCGTGTGTGTGGAGCCGAGGAAAAGCTTCCATAGCCCGAGATCTGAGAGAATGAAGAGACCAAGGAGGTGAAACAAGTGGCTTTGCAGCTGGAAAGAGGCAGGGCTGCCCGGGGAGGCTCTGCAGGCCTGACCCAGGTTTGCCTGGGATTGCCAGTGGGTGCCGCTCCTTAGAGGTCAAGTGAAGGTACCTGGATTACTAAATCACAAAAGAGCTGGTGTGAGCTCTGCCATTCGAGTCTAGCCTCTGCAGGGATTAATGAATTAGCTGCCTGCACTGCAGATAGCTGCCCGAAGGAGTGACTGTGCTCGAGGGGCTGTACCAAGGTCAAGACTTCAGGCTTCGTAAGCAGGATTCAGACTAAAGAAGCAAGAAGCAGGGTCCAGATTCCAGCCCGTCCACCCAGTTCCTTATGGCTTAAGATAGAACTCGATACGTCTCTGGTAAAGGATCGGAAGACGTTTAAGGGACTATACGGTCACCCATAATTTTTGAAGAACCAAAGTTGGGGGCACAGCTGAAGAGCGGCTCCTATAAATGCATGCCTGGCCAGGCCTTGCACAGCAGCTCTTTCTGTGCCTACCGCTTGCTGAAACGCAGAAATCTACTTCAAAAGCCGCTCACTCTCTGTGCCGCCGCCTTTTCTGTATGGGTAGGTTTTAGTCTGTCTTCTGCTATGGAGCTACCAAGTCCTAACTCTTCCTGTCTCCACCAGGGGCTCCAGGTACCTCCCCCCACCCCGATTTAAGTAGGTATCAGACTTGCAGAGCATTATCTGATCATCCCTAGACTTGGTCCTTTCCAAAAAGACCTAGGTCCATGATCAATATCCTCTGTTCTTGCTCCTGCTCCCGCTCAAGAGGAAGCCCCAAGGTACCTCACTGGGGGACAGTTAGTGCTGTGAGGGTCTTTGGAATCCTAACCTGGTGAACCACGGGTTATGCCTGAGTTTAGGAAACCAGCAAGCCCCAAAGTCCCGGGCTTTTTGCACGTGGGAGCTCTTTAACCTATAAGCCTTACACAGATGTCTGGGATAATGACTTTATCAGCTACCAAGATCCCCTTGAGAGGGCCTTCTAAGCCCTTCGAGAGGTGGGGTAGAGTCCACCCCAGGGGAACCCCCTGGACTGTGTGGGAGAAAGGTGTTTCCCAGAGGAACATCAAGATCTATGTTTGGAAGAAGAGATGCAGGGGGAATGAACGCCGGGCTGGCCATGTACTAAACAGTCCCCTTACCCGTCCACTCCTTTTTCTCTTTCATTAGCTTCCCTTCACTTACCTACTACTGATTACAAAAAAAGAAAAAAAAAACTGTTTTAGTGGGGATTGAGCAGGGGCCTGGTACCCACGGTAGACTGGTGTGTGTCCCGTCCTGCTCCTCCTGGAATGTGGGTGTGATATGGAAACGCAGCCGGCAATCTGACACCCGCTTCCGTCCATCACCCTCTGTGATGTCTTTCTGTGCCTGGAGCAGGTGCCTCTCGTCTCCTTTCAGAGGCCCTCCCCACAAGTGAAATCCTCTCTCCCAATTGGCAGTCCTGTGCTGCAGCCTTCTCTCCAGCTTTTGGAGAACAGGACTTCCTGTTCTATTTTTAAACAGTCGTGGCCTGGACACATGCCTTAGCAGACACAGAGCCCATATGAATGTCAAGCATCCGACCTGAATACTTGCCCTGTAATTAGGGACCTGGGTTGGCCCCCAAGTGCAGATGGTTGTAAAGCTTGCAACCTGGCCGGCCGTGTTTTCTTCTCCTGCATCAAGGGTGTATAGAGGTGTTTCCTTGCCTGGGAGAGTCCAAAGTTAGTCTGTGCCCCGCCTCTGGGGGGAGCCCTCAGGCATCCACGTCTTAAGGTGGAGGTGGCCCTGCCTCTTAGGAACAGTGAGGCGGGCACTGTTGTAGCTTCCTTAAATCTGCTCCAGTCCTGTCCACCCTGAGGGTGGAGCTGGATCCATTTTTATGGGATCTTCTGGTCACTCAGCTCACTCCAACTGGCACACAGGAACTCAGAATTTGGACCACTGACTGGTTGACTCTAAAACAAATAAGAACCTCTGCAAAATGCCCGCCCTTCCTGTGGCTGCTGAGGCTGGGCCCACGTGAGTAGGTGCTTATTGAATGCTCTTTCCTATTTGCTGTCCTGCAACAGATTAATCGGAAGGTACTACCTACCGCAGGCACAGTACTCAGCCCAAGAGGCCATCCTGTCATGCTTATGCCTGGTGTTTTCTATTGTTATTGTGGTTGCTTTAAAAAGGAAGCCGTTCTTGCCCAGGCCAGCGTGGCTCAGTTGGTTGGAGCGTCATCCCGTGTACCGAAAGGTGGCCCATTTGGTTTGCAGTCAGGGCACATGCCTTGGTTGTGGCTTTGATCCCCAGTTGGGACATGTAAGGGAGACAACTAATTGATGATGTTTCTCATTTCGATGTTTCTCTTTCTCTCTTCCTTCCCCTCTCTCTAAAAAATCAATAGACATATCCTCAAATGTGGGTGGGGGAGGGGGGAGAGCATTCCAGGATCAGGTTTGGTGACAAAGATTTTTTATCTGATTTAACCTCACCTCCCGCTATGTCCTCTCCCCACCACACCCCACAGAAAGTATTTGGTGGTGTGTTTTTTTTGTGTGTTTGTTTGTTTGTTTGTTTAATACATTTTATTGATTTTCTACAGAGAGGAAGGGAGAGGGATAAAAAGTCAGAAACATCGAAGAGAGAGAGACATCGGTCAGCCGCCTCCTGCACACCCCACACTGGAGATATGCCCAAAAGCAAGGTACATGCCCCTGACCAGAATCAAACCTGGGACCTTTCATTCTGCAGGCCGATGCTCTATCCACTGAGCCAAACCGGTCTCGGCCAGAAAGTGTTTTAATGCTTGATGATATTAACTATTTCACAGTTGTATTAATAAACAATTATAATTTTCAACTTCTGACTTTCAAATATTAATATCCTTACTAATAAAAATCCTTGCATATTGACAAAAAACATGCTCATTATAAAATGGATATGAGTAGGCAATTTGTCAGAAAGGAAATTCAAGTAGCCAATGAAAATGAAAAATGTTCAACCTCATTGGGAATCAAAAACAAAAATCAAAACAGAATTTTTCACTTATCGAAATAGCAAATATTTAGAAATTAGTAATACCCAGTGTTAGTGAGGAAGAAGGAGAACAGACTGCCTGGATGTTGGATATGTAAATGGGGGTTTCCTTTCTGCCGGACATTTAACTACATGTATTAAGGGTCTAGAACCAAAATTTCTGCTTTTAGGAATTTATATAAAAACATAAATAGAACTGTGTGCAAGAACTTACCTACAGGATATTCACTACAGGAGAGCAAAAATTGGAATCAGTGTGAATCCCAAACAGTCAGGGCTGTTAAGAGTACTAAGTACACTTTTAAAAATAATCTTTTTAAAAAATATTTTATAACATGAAGAAATGTTCATGTTGGGAAGAAGTAGGAAAAAAAGCAGCATTTAAAACATTTAATACAGACTGCTCAGTACAATCATATTTTTTAAAATGTATTTTTTAATTGGTGGGTGATTTTTATTTTCTTCCTTATTCCTATCTGAATTTCTAAATTTTTTTCTTACATACTATTGTTTATATAATTATATTCTTTTAATTTTAAAGAACAAATGACTTGGTAGCAGAGTTGGAGTAGAGGAGAACCCATTTTGGTTTGAGGGTTTTTTGTTTTATTTTGTTTTCTCCCTGGGCCAGAATCTAAAAGAACAATAAGACAACTGGGCCCCCATACAGAATAGTCTAATATCTTTGTGGAGATCTCCAAATCCTGAAGGGAATAATGATAAGATGAGGTCTGCTCAGGTTTTCATTTTGCCACCCACACCCTTTCATTGAATTTTTTCCTTACAGATATGAAGAGTAACTACTGACATGTCCCAGTGGGATTTTAATTACATAATGGAGCTAGTATTACTTTTTATCCCTTGTCTTTTAAAAGATTCTTTAAATTCTACTTGTACCCCTTTCTCCTGATTGGGAGGCAGACTTGATGGCAGCTTAGCTTCGACATCAGTGCCCCCTGAGGCTCCCTCCTTCCTCTCCCACATCCTCTCTCGTTTCTCTCCCTTCTCTTTTTTTGAGGGAAAGGGTCCCTTTTCATTGCCTAAGCCTTAAGCCTGCCGGTGTCTGAGTAAGACGCCTCAGCGACAAGGGGTGTGGAGACCAGCTTCTTCCACGTGTGGACAGGACTGGAGATGGCAGGGCCTGGGATCATCACTGCAGTATTTGCTCTGTGTGAAGAGCAGATTTTTCACCGCCAGTATCCCTGCTCCACTGCTAACAATATTACCAGGTCAGTCTTGTAACAGAGATGGGAACAAAGCTGCTGCTTAAATAAGAATTTCTACCCTACAAGAGTGAGCACTTTCTCCCTCTCCCTGGGCGTAGAACCTTTGTCAGTCCTGGGTGTTCATGGTCATGCCTTTAGCACTGTGCAGCTAGCTCAGTTCTCCAGTTATCCAAAACCATAGCTTTATTCTTCTTGAAAGCAGTAATTGGCAGGGTCAGAATTTAAATCCGAATCCTGCAGTAGAGCCTTTGCCTGCAGATCGCTGCCTCCGCGCCCAGGGCAACGCTGCCCCAGGTGTAGGCCTGGAGCTGCAGTATCAGCGTCCGCCCCACCCTAGCAGCAGCTGCCCCGCCCAGACCTGCTAAATGGAACCTTCCTTGTTCTGGCCACCAAAGGAACTCGGGATTCCTGCTGTTGTAAAGCATGAACAAAGGGACATGAATGTTAGAACATGGGGATGCTCTGAGGAGGTACTGGGGCTGCCCTTTACGGAGCGTTTCCTGGATGCTGGGCATGGGCAGAGCCCTTTATCTAGTTACCTCACAGGCCGAACTCTAGGAGGAAGATATTGCATGCCCATTCTGCTGATTAGGAAAAGGGAGCCTCGGAGAAGTGAAGTTCTTTGCCCAAGTCCCTAGCAGGTAACTACTGTGGAACCTGGGTTTTGAACCCCTGCCAGGTCTTTCTGCGGTACATACCAAGCCCCCTCCCAGAGCATTAAGCTAAGCCATTAGTCAACAGAGCCAAATATCAACTGTAGAAACTATTGAAACTTCTTTGGAGAGCCAAATTTTTCAAAACTTCTTCTAACGCCACTTCTTCAAAATAGACTTGCCCAGGCCGTGGTATTTTGTGGGAAGAGCCACACTCAAGGGGCCCAAGAGCCACGTGTGGCTTTAGAGCCGCTGTTTGCCGACCACAGAGCTAAGCCGTGACATCTAAAATTTTTAAAATTATTTTTTATTGATTTCAGAGAGGAAGGAAGAGGGGAAAAGATATAGAAATATCAGTGGTGAGAGAGAAGCATTGATCAGCAGTCCCCATTTCCCCCCCACACTGGGGATCAAGCCCAAAACCTGGGCATGTGCCCTGACTGGGAATCACATCGTGACCGGCTTCAGAGGTTGACGCGCAACCACTGAGTCACACCTGCCGGGCAGTGAAATCTAAATTGGAAGTTATACTTGTGCTATTACTATCGGCCTGGCCTGGGAAGTGAGGGTTCTATCAGGTTTGCTTCTGGTACAGGGCTTCTCAAGCTTCAGTGTGCAGCACATAGACCTGGAGATCTGGTAGCACAGATCCCATTCCGCTGGTCCGGGCTGGGCAGGGTGCGCGCTGCCCGGTGGTGCTGATGCTGACACTGCAGCTCCGGGCCTGCACCTGCAGTAGCACTGCCCTGGGCATGGAGGCAGCGACCGGCAGGCAAAGGCTCTGCTGCAGGATTCCGATTTAAATTCTGACCCTGCCAATTAGTGGGTGGCTTGGGCAAGCTACTTAACCTCTCCGGGCTTGCTTGCTCATCTTGAAAATCAGGATTTAAATTGGAGCTACCTCTTCGAGTCGTGAGGATTAGATGAGATAAACCACATGAAGTGCTTACAATTGATAGTTCTTAATCAGGATTTGCTTTTATTAGTAACACATGGAGCCACCCTGTCCTGGGGTGGAGGAAAGTGCTCTGGCCTCAGACAGAAGGTTTGCGATCCTCTCCAGGCTCGGGAAGGGGAGATCCACAGAGCCCTCCCACACCTCCAGGCAGGAGGGCTGATGGGTAGGGACCTGGGTAGCTTGTGGCTGCGGGAACCAGGAAGTTGCTTGGATTCCCCAGACTTACTCTAGAAGTCCTCTGTGGGCTCCTGACGGGTTTCCGGGATACATGCCTGGCATCCATTGCCCACGGCAGACGTGGCTCCGATGAAGAGCACACACTGAGTAACCTGTGCTGCTGACCTGCCAGAGTCCCAACCTTTCTCCCTTGGGCCCAGGGCCACCCTTATGCCACTGTGCCTGCCTTAGTTCAAGGACCTCAGGCCATGCTTCTTTTTCATTGCAGCTTTTCATTTAACTTTTATCTAGGAAGGCTCCGTGGACCCACAGCACAGGGAAACGGAGAAACATCAATGAGGGAGAGACAGAAGCACTGGCAGCTATCCTCAGGGCTGTCCGTGTAACAGCCTCAGACGCTTCCCCATCTCTTTCCTGTAGCACACCAGGCTCCAGCACAGGCCCATGCCCCGTTCCCCTCAGAGCCCCAACGAAGACAGGAGCCTAGGAATTGAGAGCCTTACTGCACACGTGGTTCTCAGAGCAGCAGCTGTGGTCCCAGGCCCCATCCCTGGCTGTTGGGAGATGGAGGTTATATTATCATTATTCAGATCAGGTGAGGCCAACAGATCAGGAAATAGTTGCCATTAAAAAGATAGTCGCCAAAACCTGTTAGGCTCAGTGGATAGAGCCTCGGTCTGCAGTCTGAAAGGTCCCAGGTTCAATTCCGGTCAGAGGCATGTACCTCGGTTGTGGGCACATCCCCAGTAGGGGGCATGCAAGAGGCAGCTGATCGATGTCTCTCTCTCTCATCGATGTTTCTAGCTTTCTATCCCTCTCTCTCTGTAAAAAATCAATAAAATATATTTTAAAAATAAATAAAAAGATAGTTTGTGCCCGGGCTAGTGAACTCAGTGGTTAGAGCATCAGCCCATACACCGAAGGCTCAGGGGTTCGTTCCTCGTTTAAGGGCACATACCTGAATTGCAAGTTTGATCCCTGGCCCCAGTCGGGGGTTGGGGGGGATGCAACCAATCAATGTGTCTCACATCAATGTCTGTCTCTCTTCCCCTCCCTCCCTCCTTTCCACTCTCTGGAAAGCAATGAAAAAAATACCCTTGAGTGAGGAGGATTACAGTTTCCAAAACAAGAGTGCATGTCATGTCACACAGGGCCATGTGGGTCAGTCAGGAGGCTGAGGGAGAGGGAAACCATGAGCAAGAGGCTTTATAGTGGTCTCCACGAAGAACTGGCTGCAGAGTTAGCAGGCTTAAGATGGGCTAGTTTGGGGTATAAGGGTATCTCTAGTTGTCCTATTCTTGCCTCTGGGGTGACTGGGCAGGGGAATAGTGGCTTGGAATTTAAGAGCTCCATAAAGGAGGTGGTTTGGGGTCCAGGCTTTAGATTGGTTGATTTGCATATGAGATGTACACTTGCAGGTAGAGTTTAACTGTGTGTAGAAATTGGCTAGCCCAGAGTCAGCAATGCCCTAAAATGTAAAAGCGTCGGAAATTCAGAAAAATAAAAAGGCATGATTACTACATTCCCTACAGAATCATAATCTGCATTTTGACAAGATCCCCAGATGATTAATGAGCAAGGTAAAGTTTGAAAGCACTATTCTAGGGCACACTTCTTTGACATTGTGAATTGGGTCCACTAAGAGCAACAGATGTGCCACTCGATTCTGTGTACAAATAGGGACAGTGACATCGGTTTCTGAGAAAAGGAAACCAACACAAGGCTGAAATTTTAAATGGGCACCTAAGAGAAAAATATCATAGAACATAGCAGTGTCTTCCATTTCCTGGACATATACTAACAATAGTGTTTTGATTGTTAATAATGATTGCTACAGCATCATAGATACTATGTAAATAGATGTATTATTGTTTTCTATAACAAAACTTACATAAAAGGAGGAAACTTAATGGAAATAAAAAGCCAGTATTTTTATCCCATCTTACCATGAGGATTGGCCAGTAACTACCCAAATAAACCCTGGTTTCCTGAAGTCCAAAATGAATAGTACTTTGATTTCTTTTTAAAAATTTTTATATTTTTTAATTTGATTTTTCAATTATACTTTATATTCAGTATTATATTAGTTTCAGGTATACAGTTCAGTGATTAGATAATCACGTAGTTTACAAACTGATTACCCCCTTAATATTTCCAGTAGCCACCTGGCACCATACAAAGTTATTACAATAATACTGATTATATTCCCTATGTCGTACTTGATGTCTCCATGACTGTTTTGTAACTACTAATTTGTGCTACTTAATCCCTTCACCTTTTTCAGTCAGTCCCTCCCCCCACCCCCTTGCAGCAACCACCCGCTCTGGGAACCATCAGTCTGTTGTCTGTGTCTATGAGTCTGTTTCAATTTTGTTTGTTTGTCTTGTCCTTTAAATTTTACATAGCAGTGAAATTATATGGTAATTTTACTTCTCTGACTGACTTATTTCATTTAACTAAGTCCATGATCACAAATGGTAAGAATTTATTCTTTTTATGGCCGAGTAATATTCCCTTGTATATATGTACCACATCCTTTTCCCCCCTTTTATTCAATGTGTTGGAGCAATACTGGTTCACCAAATTATACCAATTTCAGGTGCACAGTTTCACAACATATTATCTGTACACTGAATGTGTGTTCATGACCCTAAATCAAGTCTTTTTCCACCAACACTTATCCACCCCATAATACTCCTCCACGTCCTCTGCCCTATCCTGGCACTGTTGTCCATGTCCGTTAGTTTTTTTCTTACTTTTTTTTCCCTTTTTGCTCAATCCCTCTTCCCCCAACCAGCTTCCAACAGCTGTCAGTCTGCTCTCTGTCTATGGGTCTGTCTCTATTTTGCTTATTAATTCAGTTTGTTCATTCCATTCCACATGTGAGTGGAATCATATGATACCTGTCTTTCTCTGACCGGTTTATTTCAGTTAGTATAATGTTCTCCAGGTCCATCCACACTGTCACAAAGAGTAAGATTTCCTCTTTTTTATGGCCGAATAGTATTACATTGTGCAAATGTGCCACAGCTTTGTTACCTACTTATCTATGGATGGACACTCGGGCTGCTTCCAAATCTTGGCTATTGTAAATAATAATGCAATGAACATAGGGTACATATATTCTTTCGAATTGGTATATCAGTTTCTTCAGATAAATTCCAGAGTGGGATCGCTAGGTCATAAGGCAGTTCCATTTTTAATTTTTTGAGTCCATACTGCTTTTCACTGTGGAAGCACGAATCTGTATTCCCACCAATAATGTACAAGGGCTTTGTTTTCTCCACATCATCACCAACACTTGTTTGTTGATTTATTGGTGCTATCCATTCTGACAGATTGAGGTGATAGCTCATTGTGGGTTTTAATTTGCATTTCTCTGATGATTAGTGACATTGAGCATTCTTTCAGATGTCTATTGGCCATCTCTATGTCCTCTTTGAAGAAGTATCTATTCAAGTCCTTGGCCCATTTTTTTAATTGGAATTTTTGTTTGTTTGCTGTTGAGTTTTATAAGTTTTTTATACATTTTGTATATTAACCCCTTATCAGATGTATCATTGGCAAATATGTTCTCCCATTCAGTGGGTTGTCTTTTTTTATTTTGTTCATGGTTTCCTTTGCTGTGCAAAAATTTTTTAGTTTGATGTAGTCCAATTTGTTTTGTATTTTTGTTTTTTTACTTCCTTGCCAAAGGAGAAAAATATTGCTATGAGAAATGTTCAAGATTTTACTGTCTAGGTTCTCTTCTAGAATTTTTATGGTTTTGAGTCTAGCTTTTAATTCTTTAATCATTGTTTCTTCAAATAGATTTTCAATCCCTGTCTCTCTGCTCCTGGTGCTTCTATGATATGTATGCTGTTATGCTTGATGTTGTCCCAAAGTTCCTTTAAACTATCCTCACTTTTTTTTCTTTTTTTTCTTTTTTTTTTTTTTTGCTGCTTTGATGGGGTGTTTTCTGATACGTTGTGTTCCAAATTGCTGATTTGATCCTTTGCTTCATGTAGTCTACATTGATTTCTTCATTTCTGACTGTTTCATTTTTATGGTTCCTATATGTTTTTTAAAAAAATGTTTACTATCGTTAAGTTCTCACCAAGTATATTTATTCTTTTCCTAAGTTCTTTGAGCATTCCTATAACCATTGTTTTAGTGTTTGGTAGATTGTTTGTCTCCATTTGATTAAGTTGTTTCACTTTAGGCAAGTTTCTTTGTCTCCCTATTTTGGCTGCCTCTCTGCATTTGTATTAGGTAGATCTGCGATGCCTGCCAGTCTTGGTATGGTGGCCTTATGTAGTAAGTGTCTTGTGGAACTGAACAGTCTCTCTGATAACCTGAGCTACATTCTCCAAAAATGCCCCTGGTATGGGTTATGTGAACTCTCTGTTGTAGTTGAGTCTTGATTGCTGTTGACCCATCTGTGTTGACCCTTGGACTGGCTGACCATGAGGATTGACCTGACCACAATGTATGAGCTCCTGTGTGGCGGCTGACCCCATAAAGTATAATTTGCTCCAGCAGGGTCAGCTGCCTGCTAAGATCTCCCTTTGGGTGTGCCACTTGTGGAAATAATTGGGTCTCGCTCTGATGAGGTTGAACTCTGCCACTGGGTGTGTTGGATCTGGAGCTTCTTGGGAAGGGACTATGATGCAGGTCAATGTCAGGCACTTCCTGTGACTGGCCCTGGGCTACCTGTCTGGAGCTACAAAGCAACCCACAGTTTGTGGCTGCCTCTTGTGGACCTGAGTATGCGAGGGAGGGACCAAGCTGCACACCAAGGCCGACTTGCACTAGCACTGAGCCAGTGGAGCAGGTCAGCAAAAGGCCCAAGGCACCCCAAGACTCACCTTTGTTTGCCAGCTGCCTGTTAGACTCAGTCACTGAAAGAGCCTCTGGAGGTATTTGAGTGGCATGAGGTAGGTTCTCAGTGAGTAGAGATGAGTGTTGTTCACTAGATTGATTCAAATTCAAACTGTGTCAGTGCTGGGTCTGAGGCCACTCAACGAAAGTCTCAGGGTACACCAAAGTCAGCCACCGCCTATCCAGTGCCTTCGGACCTTTGTAGTGGGACAGGGTCTCAGGGATTCATCGGGGTGAGGAAAACAGAATTCATCAGGTCCAACAGACTGAGATTTGATCTGTGAAGGGGATCTCTGCACAGAAATGGGGGCACTGGTCGAGTGTGCAAGGGAAAAAATGGCCCCTGCCCTAGAGCCACACAACTCAATCTCTGCCTCCTTCAGAGCCCTCCAAGAGAGTCTGCACTGAGGGCCCAAGTGGCCATAGCCAGCTGACTCCTCTGCAGGGTCCATGTTTGGCAGGGCCTTTGGGAATCAGGAGGGTGGGGCTAGTGGATCTCACGTGAGTTAGTCAGGCAAAGGGATGGTAATGGTCCCTACTCCAGAGTCCCACAATTCAGTCTCTGATACCCCTTGAGTTCACCCTCAAGAGCCCTCCAAGAAAGTCCACACCACAAGTCCAGGCAGCTGGGTGAGAGCTCTGCAGGGTGGGACAATAGGGAGTTGGAATATAGGGCTAGTGCAGTGGTCAGCACACTCATTAGTCAACAGAAACAAATATCAACAGTACAATGATTGAAATTTCTTTGGAAAGCCAAATTTTTTAGAAACTTCTTCTAACGCCACTTCTTCAAAATAGACTCGCCCAGACCGTGGTATTTTGTAGAAGAGCCACACTCAAGGGGCCGAAGAGCCGCATGTGGTTCTCGAGCCACGGTTTGCCAACCACTGGGCTAATGCATTCCTCCAGGCTGATGCAATATGGAGGATGTGATCGATCCAGGAAAGATGGCATCTGTAGGCAATGTGGAAAAGGAACTCCCAATGGCCCTGCCCTGCCAAGCTTGCACCCTGCACAGGGACCCTGGCGGCTGTCTCTTCAGCTCTTTCTCAGTGCCACACAACTGAGTCTTCCCATGACTCCAGTGTGCTCCATTCACTCTGCCAAAGCCCTGGGGGAGTGGCTGTGAATGAGGTTCTGTGCATTGGCCTTATAAAAGGGCACCTGGGTTTCTAACAGACTCCTACCTCCCTAGTGGACAGAATCCTCACGGATTTTCATAGCCAGAAGTTATGTGGGCTCCTCTTGTTGGCTTTCGTGCTCTGGGCTGGGGTTGAGTCCCCACATTCCTCAGGAGGGACCTTTACAGCTGAGCTATCCTTCCAGATTCTCAACTGCACACAAGGGTGTGGGGCCAGCCCTTTTCTCATATCTGCCCTTCCTACCAGTCTCCATGTGATTTATTGTGCAAATCTTGGTTATAAGATTTCTATTCAGCTAGTCGTCAGTTGGTTATTCAAATGACTTGTTCTATTATTTACTTATGATCCCAGTTTGGTCCCGGAGGAGGTGAGTGTAACTGACACCTACTCTGCTGCCATCCTGGATCTCCTCCAGTTTCTTTTAATGGGACAGTAATCTCTTTGGAGTGACCAGTTATCTCCTTGGGTGACAAGTACAACTTACACTTGTCATCACACACACAAACTCCTCTGGAAGAAGCCCTGATTGGTCCACTCCACTTGGAGAAGAGGCAGTGTATCAGGGAAGAATAGAGGGAAAAAGAAACAAGAGCCAAGTGTGGGCGTCGCTTGGACATTAAGAGATCTTTGAAATCATCCAGTCAAATCCCTCATTGTAATGACAGGGACACTGAGGCCCGAGATGTTAGTAAATTGCATGAGGCCTGGTGACTCCTTAAAGCAGAGAGAGGGCACGACCCAGGCTCCAGGGCCAGGGACCAGCCTTCTCCACTTTCTCTCCCTCACCCTCCTCCATTCCCACTTTGACAGAGCACCTCCTTCCTCTTAGATTGGAGCCGAAACATTTCATGCTCAGTCTAGCAGTGCTGACAATGCAGCCATATTTTTTGTTCCTTCGCTTTCTTTATTTATACCCAGGCTCGTTGCAGAAGGATTTAAGGCTGTTTATAAGGTGGCAAACAACAGAGCAAAATAAAACAAATTTAAAATAAGTGAGAAAGATGAGACAGAGGAGTAAGTGGCTTCACAGCGACTTTGCCCGCTGCCATCCTGCTAGGGCCATGGAGCGGTTAGCCTTTAAATCAGCCATCGGCAGTGCATCCAGGCTCGTGGCCCCACTGCTCAGGGCTTCAGCAGGATTTTTTTTTTCCTTGCTGGATTTAGAAACTCCCCTCTTTGTATTTGAGATGTCCTGGAAGGTCACTTGGAAGGACTTGGAAATTCTCTTCGGTGGGTCGTATTTGTGGGGTGTGGCCACGAGGGTGATGGTGGTGATGAGAGGCTGTTGTGTTGTCACTGCCCTGTAAGACCAGGAAAGAGAGGAGAGCTGGATAATAGGTGGAATTTTCAAGCTGTCCAGAATCAGTGACCTTCCTGCCCCCTTTGTACGCCCTTGCAGCCTGAGAGGAGGAAGGTGACTGTAGCCAGGGTTCAGAGCTGCTGCCTGGGCTTTTCCCTACCCCCTGCTCATTCTTTATTCCTTTTGCATTACTTTGGCTTCTGCTCAAGTTCCGGTCCCTGGTTCTGTGAGGCCATTGCCCTCGCTGCTTCTACATCTTCATTCATGAGACCCAGGCATTCTCCCTGCTCTCAGGACCGCTGCTTCCCCCCAGAGGAAGCCCTTGGTCTGATTTCCCCTGGACTCCTGTATGCTCTCTCTGACTCCCCCCACCCCACCCCCATATAGCTTTGGGTGGCCTCTCCAGTCCCTGCCAAGATTCTCCTTCTGTAAAATGAGTCAAAGCTAGCCCACCGAGAGTTCCAGTCATGGCACCCGCCACTTGTAGAAATATTTGTTTGGAGAAATTCAGGTTGAGGCTGGCCTAGTAACTGTCATTGATTGGATTCGAGGTGCTAAGCCCTGTACAATCCGTGGGATGGTTCCACACAAAGAAGAAGTACCCCACCAAAAGCCAGGAACCTCCCCGCCGACCCTTTGGGAAGAACTCAGAAAAGCCTAAATATTTACAGTTGTGCAGTAGCAGCAGAAGAGCCACGTTGCAGATTTCTTGGTCTGTGCCCAAGAGTTTAGTGGGAAAAAAAATCACTAAATTATTTTTTATCTACACAATGTGGTTAGAAAGAATTACATTTGGAAGGGTCAGGCTATGCTGGACACTGTTTATTTCATGAGGCCAGAGCCCCATAGTCAAATGAAGCTGCGGCTTGCTCGGGTACGTGTAGGCCTGCTCCTCGAACCTGCTGACTTCTGGGCTTTGGTACTGCGAGTGTAGCCCGTCACGTGCGTGCTGTCAGAGCACCCTACCCCTGAGGGGATGCCAGTGGCTGGCACAGCTTCAGTCAGTGGGAACTGGCTGCACTAGGAACATCTCTCCAGAGGTTTTTTCCTGTAACAGGCAAAGGAGCAGAGCACTCAGAATTAAATAGTCTATTGCCTCTGCTAAACCCACTGTCATGCTCTGAGTCTTAAAAAGCCCTTTTTGAGTGCACTGGCTAAGACAAGTAGTTAAGGTTAGCTAGCCCTCAGACCCCTGGAAACAGCTGGCCCCCCGAGCCCTGTACTTTCTCTCACTCTACTGCGGATTGGCTAATTATTCCCTCATTTATCCATTCATTATCCCACGCACTTTGAGTGCCTGCTATGTGCCAGGACTAAGACAAGGTTCCTGACTTCCGCTCATTATGGTGTGGGGAAGAGGAAGGCAAGGCAATCAGTCGGTCCTGACAGCCGTGCTGAGGTGGAGGTGTGCTCAGTATGTCCTGGGCACACTGAGAAGGGGACTGAGAGGTGCAGGGTGACGGGAGTCTCCCAAGTATCCTCCTGCATATGGGGATGTTTGAACTGGGTCTTGAAAGAAAACAAAGCTTTAACCAAGGTGAAGAACGAAAGGATGGCCGAACGTTCTGGGGAAAGAACACTGTGCACCAAGTCACAGAGGCTTGAAACAAAAGGCTCTCAGTAGTCCGGAGCAGCGGGAGGGCAGGATGCCTAGGGGGAGGGTATCGGAATGAGCTGAAGCGCCTGGTGCCCTGGAGACTAGGAGAGCTGCGACGGATTCCTGGGGGCTGATTCTTCTGCAGCTCAAAGACACGTGAGGCCATTAGACATCCCTCAAAGCCACATGTCAATCAAAATAATTAAAAGCAAAAGAGCCAGAAAGCTGGTTCATATATTCCAACATCCATCTGGCTTCCCTCCCTTCCTCCCCCCCAAAATAAAAAATCTTTTGATAAAATAAGATGAAGTGCCAAAAGCATGTGTGTGCTCATTCAGTCGTATGACACAGAGTGAGTAGAGTGTAGTTTTTGTTTTTGTTTAAGAAAAAGCTCAATCCCTGCAAAGCAAAACTTGCAGGAATTGCTAATTCATACTTGGGCTTGGAGTCAGACAGATTTGAGTTTAGGTTCTGGCTCTACTAATTTAAGTTTTCATCTTTCTGGACTTTGATTTCCTCCTCTGAACATGAACTCCAATCTCATCACATTATTGTGAGAATTAAACCACATAATCCCAGTGGTTTTTATTTATCACCTCCTTTCTTGCTTTTAAAGTACAATCTTAATCCAAGGCAAGATGTAAAGGATGTTATATGAGTCTCAGTTATAATTAGTGGAGTAAAAGCAATCACAGATTACATTTAATAAAATAGGTTCTAGAGATAAAAGAATACCTACTTAATTTATTTTATTCATTGGGCAAATACCTATCACACACTTTCTATGGACTGGCACAGCATGAGGTTTAGGGACCAGAATAGTGAACAAGAAAGACCCAGTCTCTCCTTTCATGAAGCTCATAAGCTGATGAAGAGGAAAATGTGTTAAGGACTCCCTCCCTTCCTGAAACCTACCCATCTCAGGCTCACCCTGACGCATGTTCGCTGTGGACGGTGGATTGACTGACCTAAGCTGGTGTGGCCCTGCAGAATTTGTAGGTATATTGTGGCAGAATACAGTTGCCACTGTAGAAGGTTGCAGAAGGTTGAGGTGGTAAGGGTTAGCTTCTTACCTATTTCCTCACTACCAGGTTGTAATGAATGCTAGTATTGGGCTGAAATCTGCCACATATACAGGCATTTATCAAACATCCTATCTAATAAAAGAATAATATGCAAATTGACTGTCACTCCACCACACAAGATGGCTGCCTCCATGTGGTCAAAGATGGCCGCCCCCATGTGTACACAAGATTGCTGCCACAAGATGGCCAGCAGGGAAAGACAGTTGGGAGGGACCCAGGCCTGCAGGAGTGTACAGTTGGGAGGGATCCAGGCCTGCAAGGGAGGACAGTTGGGGGAGGGGGACCCAGGCCTTCAGGGGAGGATAGTTGGGGGGGAACCAGATCTGCAGGGGGGAGCAATTGGAGGGGACCAGGCCTGCAGGGGAGGGCAGTTGGGGGCGACCAGGCCTGTAGAGGAGGGCAGTTGGGAAGGACCAGACCTGCAGTTAGGAGCAGCCAGGCCTGCAGGAGAGGGCCATTGGGGATGACCAGGCTGGCAGGGGAAGGCAGTTAGGGGCAGGCAGGCAGGCAGGCGAGCAGTTGGGAGCCAGCAGTCCCAGATTGTGAGAGAGTTCCCAGATTGGAGAAGGTGCAAGCTGGACTGAGAGACACTCCCTCCCTCCCGCCCCATGCACAAATTTCATGCACTGGGCCTCTAGTTTATCAGTAAGTAGGGAGAAATCAGTTTACTCCACCTATCTGGTAAAGTTGATGAAGTCCAGCCCTCTCTGCTTTGGTATATTTCATCATACCGTGTATGAAAGGTTCACTCGAGGCAACTGCAAGAATATTCCAGAGACAGGACTCTGTTTCCCCTATTCAACAGTATGCTGTATTAGCCCTCCTAACCTATCTCCAAAAGTTTGGAGCTGGGCCTCATATCTTGAATATCTTTAATTTTACCAATAAGCACCCATCTTTAGCATTCATTATACTAAGTCACAAGTTTTACCAACAAAAGCCTACTTTTTAGATTCAGAGTGCTGATCAAAATGCCGATAGCAGAAAGACTTAAAGTAGCCAATCCCAGACTTTATATTCTTGAGAGCATGTGAGCCGATCACCCCTAGAGGTAAAGCCTAGAGTGTTCAGACACAATGAAACACCAGTTATACTCAAGTATTTTCTTTTTCTCTCTTATTTCTTCATATATACAAGAAAATCATAGGCATTGTAAACCACATTCCATTTCTCCTATTCAAAAAGGTATGATTACATGTATGTGTGGGAGGGGAGCGGGGGACTGGTTTATATCTAAAGTAGCCGTAATTCCAGGATTGTTCAAGAGAATCACAGCCTCTACTTACTGCCCTGGGGCCCATCCACTTAGCACCTTTTTGCTTTCAGAGGTGTCCAGTTAAGGTGATGAAGTATATGGTTACTCTACTTATTGAAAGAATGCAGTGGCACAGAACAGAGATAACAAACCCAGGAGAAGTGAGTGTCCATTCTGTCCCTACCAGTTCCCAATAGGGTAGCCGTGGGCACACCACCTCCCCTCAATAAGTCTTATTGTTCTGAGGATTTGTAAACTGAGGATAACACACCTGCCTGCCCCTCTCCCTAGTCATTTTTTAAGGCGATACCAGTTACCCAATGGATGTGAATTAACTTTGTAGAGAGAGCAGCACTAACAAGAGTTAAAGATTACTCCTGTCCTTTACCCCAACCTCGGTTTGTGCTGTGCCCTGAGTGAAAACTAGCTTTGGCATGGCATCATGGCAGCTCTTTCACTTGGCTTCCTGGAGGGTGGAGAGACCTGTAGCCGCTTCTGCCAGAGGAGTAACTAGCAGAGCCATCTGCTTGAGGATTTGCATTTCCCCTTAACTCCATCTGAGCAGAGAACATGACCCTTAAAAGTAAAACCTGCCCAGCTGGCGTGGTTCAGTGGTTGAGTGTCAGCCTATGAACTGGGAGATCCCAGTACGATTCCTGGTCAGCGTACATGCCCAGATTGTGGGTTCACTCCCCAGTGTGGGATGTGCAGGAGGCAGCCAACCAATGATTCTCTCTCATCGCTGATGCTTCTCTTTCTCTCTCTCTCTCTCTCTCTCTCTCTCTCTCTCTCTCTCTCTCCCTCCCTCCCTCCCTCCCTCCCTCCCTCCCTCTCTCCCTCCATCCCTCTTTCCTTCCCTTCCTCCCTTCCTCTCCATTCCTCTCTGAAATCAATAAAAAGATTTTTTAAAGTAAAATCAGAGCTCTTCCTTTGCCTTAAGATGCATTCATATAAACATTTTTCAGAGACTCAACTTACCCTTCTTTATGAGTGGAACTCTTAAAAGTTTGAGAAGACACCCTAACCAGTGAGAGGTGAGTGTGAAAACTCAGTGCGAGTGCACTGTCTTGTTCACGCATACATGTGGCACATGTGCCCATGGGAACAGTCACAGATGAGGTGAATAGGGGGATAGGGCCCCCAAATAAGAGTACTCTTTTGCATAATAATGTAAAATTTTACTTTTTCAAAGTGAAAAGTTGCTTTTTTTTTTCTTATTACAAAAGTAATACATTGTAAAAACTGCCAAAATTCCAGGAAATATAAGGAAGTAAATATTTTGGTGTCCATGTAAAGCTTTCTAATCCTTTCTATGTGACTGCCTCTATGTTTACATATGTACTTATATGCGTACATTATTAAATAAAAGTGGAATCCTATTGTAGACATTGCTTTGAAATCTGGTTTTTCCCCCCATGTAAAATGATTGTGGATACATTTCAGTAAATATTAGACCTACGTTGTCGTCATGTTTATAACTTGCCAGCATTCCATTGAATATAGGTGCCAGTCGTTTACTTAACCAGGGCCTGCTTGCTTGGTATTTAGGTTTGTGTTGCAGGAATGGGGAACCTCTTTTCTGCCAAGGCCATTTGGATATGTACAACATCATCCGAGGGCCATTCAAAACCACCAACTCAAATATCAGCCTGCTGCACTTGGTCAAACATTCACTTAACACACCCCTAAGGCCTTGGCAGGGCCAGACCAAATGATTTGGTGGGCCTTATACAGCCCATCCCCCACCCCTGCAACACACGACTTTAGGGGCCCAGTATTACCTTTTGCTGTACTTTTTAAAAAATCAATATAAAATACCTACCTCCAAACCCCCCCCACCAAACACACACACACACTTTATAGCACACACTTTTCAAAATTCCCCCATAAGTCTCACATATGTTGGTTTATCTTCTCTGCACTTGAGTGGGAGGACGCCTGACAGTTGAAGTGCAGGCGAGGAGGAGCTGTGAATAACCGGGCAAAGGGCAGTCTGGAGTAGAGGCCAGATACCGCATTGTTGCAAATTGCCTCAAGTGGGGTCCGTTTCTTTAGGAATAACTTCCTCCTACACCGAAGCCCTGGTCATTCACCAAGCAGGATCACTGCCAGAAGCCTCTGTCACCCTTGCAGCCTGAGGCCCAGTCCTCAGAGTACTCCTTTCAGAAAGGAAAACGTGTACACGTGCGGGTACTTACCCACGGTGCATCCAATAACAAACACCTCAGTATCCTGAACTCTGCCACTGAGTAAAACTTCTTGGGAACCCAGCCAGCAGCTCGGAGCACTTGAAGGGCACTGAGCCTCACTCAGCACCAATGGGGGCACCTTTCCGGCTTTCATTGAGAAAAAGCTTACACTTAGTTTATATATAATACTAGCAAGCTTGCCAGTCTGATTTCCAAGTTCAGCAAATAAGCTCTCTGAGGACTGTGGAGGCAGCCCTGAGAGTAAAACCAAGTGACATCAGACTGCAGAAAATACAAGTAAAAGACAGGATGTGGGGAAGATGAGACCCCTTTTGTGCAGGGACAAGCAGCTCTGACTACTTTCTCAGTGTTTGCAAGGGGTGGCATCAGCCATGAAGGTGGGGCAATCGATTTAGTGGATCCTGAACAACATTTTAAACAATGGAATAGAAGAGGAAACATCAGAGTGCTTTTTAATTAAAGATAAATACATATTATCCTTTGGAATTTTGGTCTCATATCCATCTGTCCAAGCTGGGTTGCAGTGTGAAATTCATTTCTTGAGCTGGATCAAAGTAAAAAAATTTGAAAGTTATAGAGTTGTAAGCCCTGAAGTCATCACCATTATATAGCAAAGTACAGAAATGAATGCCCTTAACAGTGACCCTGAGTTATCCAAAAAAAGGATCAAATAATGTTCAAAGGATGTAATTTAAGAGGACAAAGGACAGTGGGATGAAGATCTTTTAGAAAGATTCCTGTTACAAAGTGCCTGCAATTTTTTGAAGATTTAGTATTTTAAATTTTAAGTGGAAAGCTTTTCTACCTTCTTCCTAACTTGAATCACAAACATAACTTTTAAAAAATATCAAATTTGACCTGGGACTAGGGGGAGAGGACACCTAAAAAATATAAAATACAATATTTAAATTTTAGCCCAATTGGTGTGGCTCAGTTGTTGACCTATGAACCAGGAAGTCATGATTCTATTCCAGTCAAAGGCACATGCCTAGGTTGTAGGCTCAATCCCCAGTCGGGGGTGGGAAGGAGGAGGGGAGTGTTTCTATCTCTCTCTCCCTTTCCCTTCCTCTCTGAAATCAATTTTAAAAATATTTTTTAAAAATAAGATAATTTTTTGCCCTGGCTGGCTTGGCTCAGTTGATAGAGCATCAGCCTGGGGACTGAGGGGTCCTGGGTTTGATTCTGACCAAGGGCACATGCCTGGGGAGTGTGCTGGAGGCAGCCAATCAATGATTCTCTCTCATCATTGATGTTTCTATCTCTCTCTCTTTCTCCCTTCCTCTCTGAAATCAATAAAGAAATATATTAAAAAATAAAATAAAATAAAAAATAAGATAATTTTTAAAGTTAATTAAAATACTAAATTTGATACCCATCTAACCTAATAAGGCATGCAAATATCTTTATGATACACATTAACTGCAATGCATTTGTTCATTCAAAACCTGCATTAAAAAATGCACAGCACAGCTTCTCTGCTCTGGCTAGGCATTGGCCTACAAAGATAAAGGAAACTCAGAACTGTGACCCTCAAGGAACTTATTTACAGTCCAATGATCCAGATTTCAGTCAACCCAATTTATTGACCTTCACCATAAAGTCATTTTGCAGGTTTTGGTACAGTACTGACTACGGCTGATTGAAATTTTGCACCCTCCTGAAAAATTTAGCGTATGTGGCCCCCATTTGTGCAAAACTGGTCATGGCCAAAGCCAGTCTCAGGTAAGATCAGGCAGATTGGCTCAGTCCCTGTGAACCCAGGTAACCGAAAAAATAAAAGCATGGTGCTGAGCCTCAGGTTCTGGCCTGGAGTTCTGCAGGGCAACATCAGGTGGAAAACCAAGTCCTCAGTCAACAGCTGCCACAGCTGCTGACTTGCTACGCTTTCTGTCTCCTGACAGCTCAGGCCTCCATCCTTTTCTGGACCCATCCTTGTTTTCACCAGTTTTCCACATAACCAGGCCATGATTTAAAAACCTCACTGGTCCCTGACCAGCTTCCTTCTCTGAGGCCCAGGTGGGGTGGGGATATCTAAAATGCCCAGAGAGTGGGCACAGGGTCCCAACTTTGTCCCCATCGATGCTGTTGTCCTCCAGAGCTGGGTGTACTGTGCTCACCAGCCTTTCCCAAACCACCGTATTCATTGGCAAGGTGGGATTTGTCCGGTCTATGGTTTCCCAAGCACACCAGCACTAACTACAACAAATTTCTGCTAATGTTCCGTGTTCCATCAGCCCACTTTTACTAACTTGATGTTATGTTTGGTGGCCATGCCTCAGCTTTTCAGATGTTCTGATTTTAAATGGCCTACCTGCCTGTCTTCTTGGAATACGCCAGCACTTGTCAAACCATGTGTCCTACTTTTTGGGTTAAAAAAACGGGTGGGGGGAGGGGGGTCTCTATGCTCAGAGGAGTCACAAGGTACATGGAAATACTGTAATCTACTCATGTTGTATCTTGTGAGCAAATGAGTTTTCCTGTCGAGTCCAATCTGGTATACCCGGTCCCCATATTCTTTTCAGGTAGCATGGATGCAAATGTAGTGTGGTTACCAAAACAACCTGAAACAAACCAGCGAGAGGCACCACCTGTCAGCTCATCTACCCACAGAGCTTCTGCAGTGAACAGGAGACATACATTTCATTAGTCTTTATGACCTGGGCTGCTTTAGTGACATTCAGCACGAAGGCCACATTGACACCCAGTTTCTCTGGCCTTTGGTTCTGTGTTTTGTTGGGTCATGTTTTCAGGGAGAAGGAAGAGGATAGATGCATGAGGCAGTGGCAGAACATTCTAGAACTTTCTAATCATCTCCTCCTGACCGTCTTCCATCTTTCGTTCCCCACTCAGCATCTCTTTCATGGCCCTGAGCGCTTGCACACCCTGACATGTCTGCACTCGCCCCTACCGGCACCTCAGCACCTGCAGTAACTCACGGTCATGCTCCCTCTGCAGAAATGCCCCCAACCTGCAATGAGCATCACGTAACTGTACTGGCACTCCCTATCGAGCTGGGAGTGAGCCCACTTGGCACAGACAAGGCATGTGACGGCGGGACCCTTCATTTTGGTGCCATGTTTTCAGTAGCTTCTGTTACCAAAGAACTCAGCAAAAGCAGAACTTTGAGACACCACATTGAAGAAGAGACCCACCAAACCATGTGCGAGGCAGCACACCTGGAGGTGCAAGCTACATCACGTACCGCTTAGCAGGCCTGCAGGGCCGTTGTGTTCCTGCTTCCTAGGCCAGGATTAGGTGAGGAGCCAGGGGTCAGCACGTGGGTGAGCTAATCAAGTGGAAGGTGCGGGTGCAGATTGGGCGAGAAGGTTTCTTTCCATTGACTCAGAACTCTGGTGTGCAGATGTCTGAAGCTGCTGGTGTGGAGAGGAACCCTTTGGCACGAGGAAGTTTGCAGTCTGTGAACTGCTGCAGAAAAACCGTAAAAACGGGGAGCTTTGAGGAAACCAAGGGAGAAGATGTGTTTTTATCATAAAACAACTTTACTGGCCTTTTTAGTTCTATCATTGTGTGTCCTGGAAACACAGTAGAAGCCAGCGAGAAGGCCTGGGTGAGGAGATGGGAGAGCGCAGGCTGTTTGTGATTTGCACTGTGTGGCCTTGGACATGATTTGTGTCCGCTCCAAAATCTCAATTTACCTGTCCATAAAAATGGGACCCATACAGCTTGTAAAGTACTTTGTGAATAATAAAACACCACCCCAGCACAGGTCGCCGATGATGGGGCTAAGACTGAGGCTTCTCCAACCCCTTGTTTTCCTCTTTTTAAAAAGGGGGGATAATAATAGCAGCCCTCCTCATCTCTCGGAAGAAGACGGGGGAACCATGAAGTTCTAAGTGAGCAGCGGGGCTCACAAATGTTCCAGGGCTTTAAGGAGTCAGTTGCCAGCCCCGAGGCCAGGGTTGGTTTAAGACTCACTTTGCCAGACCAGAACTTTCTCTCCAGGGCATCCCTCCGCCCTTTCCTTCTCCCCCCTCTCAACGTTCCTCGTTACCTGCTCCTTCCTTTGTCTGGATGCTCTGAGTTGCCTTTGCTCTTCTCTCTGGATCTGTCAGGCAACTGCTGCGTCTCATTCCAGGCAGCACATTTACGATCCCAGTGAACCCGTTTCTATGTTGTTTGTAATAAAATGTGAGTTTCTTTGGAAGAAAAGGGGCAGCCACTGTATGGGTTCATATCCACCACCATTGCACTGGTGACCCCCCAGAACCAGAAGGCCTACTTTCCAGCATAAATGAGAGTCTGGCCCAAAGTTACACTGGCTCCTACAAACAACCTGTTTCTACTTGTTACTTTCCCCTAGGCCTCTGGAGTGGGGAAGGAACAACATTTTATTCTTCAAATCATGGATGGATGGATGGACGGATGGGTGGATGGATGGATGGGTGGATGGATGGATGGGTGGATGGATGGATGGATGGATGGATTAGGTTAGCAGGGGAGGTTTGAGTCCACTCAGCAGTTTAAAATGTCTCATTCTTACATCCACACCCCAGTTCTCCTCAGGTAACTCTAAAATGTTATCTGGTTAATTGATGCATTCCGAGAAAGTAGTGGAAAACCTTGTTCCATATGGGGTTTAAACATTCCCTTTTTTATTTTGTTTTGCCAGATGAAAATACTTTATTCACTGTCACCTGAAGAGAGAGCACAGACTCTTGTCCTGAGGAGGGTCAAAGGTTGATCATAACAACCTTAAACTCAAAGGGAAAAGGGAAGCCTTCCTCAGGACTAGGTCAGAAACAGCTGTCCCTCCCTTAGCTTCTTCCTACATGGCTCACCGAGCGGGGAACTTGGAAGCCGCTTTCCTGCTTTCCGGTGTGCTGCTGCTGCTGTTGTTGTTTTTTTTATTTTATTTTAGAGAGAGGAAGAGGGGGTGGGCGGGAGAGAGACGGAGACACATCCATTGCTTGTTTCCACTTATTTATGCATTCATTGGTTGATTTTTGTCTGTGCCCTGGCCCTGGGTAAGTAAGCCTGCAACCTTGGCGTTTGGGGAGGACGATGCTCTAACCACCTGAACTACCCACCCAGCGGGGACCCCTGGCTACGTCTTCAAAACTCCACTCAGCTCACCCCTTTCTCTTCCTATGGGGATTTACCAGCTAACAAATTCCAATGCAGTCACTCCAGATGTGGACCGAGGCCTTGGCGTTGGCAACATCTCTGAAGTCAGTCTCTAAGTGGGGAAAAAAAGAAAAAGAAAAGATGCTTCAAGGAAGCACCCAGTCAGTTCCTTCTAATAACCGCAGCTGCTCATGTGACACCTGCCCCTCCCTCTCCCCCATCCTCTCGGAAAACCACCCCCCCACCCCCACCCCCAATAAACTAGGTTGACCCGTGTGCCCTTTAACCTGCCAACAACATCCTCACTTCTTCCAAGGCGGTCATCTCTGGCTTTTTGTTCTGTAAGGGCCGCGGGATGCCTGCAGGATGGCTCCCCCATTGCGCAGGGGGCTTGCGTAAACAGTTAAACAAAAACACGGCGGCGCACGAGGCGGCCGTTTCGCTTTCCGGGCTTGTTGTTCTTGGCACGGGGTCAGTTCCATGAACTTCTGGTGTCCAACTGGTAGGACCTGAAACGCTGTGTTTAACAAGTGCCTGTAGTCAAAACAGTTGGCGTGCGCGCCAGCGGGGACCGTGTGCCGGCGCGGAGAGCAGCGGGCCAGCGCGGCCCTGGACGGGCGGGCTCCTCCCGGGGCGCGGCGGCGCGGCGCTCCGGGTCGGGGCTGGGCTTCTGTTGTGGTTACGTTGTGAGGTTTTTTCCTTTCTTGTTTTCTCTCCCCCCCTTTGTGTGTGTGTGTGTGTGTGTGTGTGTGTGTGTGAGTGACGGCACCCGTGCTCCTGGGGGAGTCGCTTCGGGTTCCAAAAGTACACAGCGTGTTTACAGCCGTCGTAGAATCAGATTAAGTTGGCAGCCCGAGTCTCTCTGTAAGTGGCTTCGGTTTACGTTTCTTCTCCTAACAGGATGTTTTGCATAATTGTGCTGATCCTGGGTTATTTATAGACGTTTTCGGAAGGGGGAAAAAAAGAAAAAGAAAGAAAGAAAAAAAACAGCAACAAACAACAACAACGGGGATGCGTGGCGCGTTGCGCTCTCCCCGTGGGAAGTGAAACCCGCGCCTGCGGTCGGACAACGGCCGTGCGTGCGCCGCCCAGTGCCCCGCGCCCCGCGCCCCGCGCCCCCGGCAGCCAGTTCCCCCGCGGGGCGCCCGATGGCACCCCGAGCGTCACACGCCCCGGGAGCCGCCAGCCAGCCAGCCAGCCGTCTTAGGACGGGTTGTTTTTCCTGTGCTCGGCCGCGCGCACGGAGTGAAATTAAAATGAAAGCGGTGATGCCATTTCCCCTGGGGGAGGATGCAGTGATGGGGTCTAGTTGCCAACGTCCCCAGTCGGGGGGTGCGATGGTGGTTTGGACCAACCCGCGGGAGCTGGGTTCGCGGGGTTCGCGGGCGCCCCCGGCCCGCCCCGCAGCGGGGTGGCGGGACTCAGCCTGGGGGAGGGGCGCAGGAGGGCTTGAGAGCCGCAGGAAGTAAGTTAGTGGGTGCTCAAGTGTGTCCTCACCTAAATGACAGTGATGCTCAGGTGTTGGTGACATTTTTAATAATAATAGTAATAATAGTAGTAATAATAATAATAAATAATCAATTGCACAGTGGTTTGCTGCACCGGCTGGTGCATGCATGCCGTCTGATGTTCTGGCCTGGCCTGAGGATCTCTGGGTTGCCCGGTGAGTGTTTGAATGAGAACCGAGGCGGGGGCACGTTGGAAATCACTAAGCCAGAATTAGCGCCCTGTGAAAGGGTTTTCCCATAATATTTACGAGAACAGTTGGCTAAAAATTGCTCCGCTTTGCCCACTGAATGGCTGCGTAATTAAATCAGCCCTTGACAGCTTACCTTGAGCACCTCCCATCCCTGTGTCGGCGGCTCTTGGAATTTGCATGGGTAAGTGGCACGTTCATCAGCGTAATGAGTGTGGAGTCCCAGTCTAATGGTCCAGGAGAACGCCGCAAATGAGACACTTCATTGTGCCTGGGGCGAAATGTTTTAATCCAAACAAATCGAAATGGGGCGGGGGGGGGGGGGGTAGAAAACGCTAAGCGGACGTCCTCTGGGCGGCTTGAAAGTGGGGAGTTTGCTCTGGTCCATCCAGGTCTTAGGGTCGCGCACAGACAGGTTCAAACCTCCCCCCTCACCCCCAAGCATCACCGACTGGCACACACAAATGAAAATGGAGAGCTGAAACGGAAATTTCCAAGGTAGTAAATGTGACCATTAGGCCGAGGCTTGGCCGAGTTATAACTGCTGAGTGCTGCCAAGAGCAGATTTCTTTTTCTCCGTGTTTCTCTCATCTATGAAAGCAGTGGGGCTTGGGGGATTTTACTGGGGCGAGGGGGTGAGGTGGGGGGGAGGAGGGGTGACTGTTTTTCCAGTCTCCTCTAACCTTGCTTACACAGAATAATGATCAGGCCGCCTTGCTTTCGAGAGCATGCACGGTGCTTTCTCATGCTAGCCTCGCTGAGCTGAGCTTGGTCCCAGGAGGAAAGGCTGGATGGAGATTGTGGCTTGGCTTGGTTTGGCGAAGCTTGCATAGTGGAGCTGGGGAGCTTGAACTCAGGACCACAGTATCCATCGGATCTTCGCTGCTCATTGCCCCATCCAAACTGGGGGAACTGGCTGCACTACAGATAGCTCATAGTCTTTGTTCTAATTTGATTCAGATCTGCCCCGTGGAACTGATTCACTTCCCCTTTCCTCCTCCAGTGGATCAGGTTGGGATAGAATTTGAGACACACACACACATCCCCCCTTTTTGAAGGCCTCAGGTTGGAGGTGTGGGTTGGTTTGTCTGTATCTTGGCTAGCAGTGATCATGGGGGCTCTCATCCCCCTGTGTAAATAACCTCAAAGTGAATGAAGAGATGTGAAGGGACCCTTTAGGCCTTTATGTGGGGAGTTGGAGAGGGATGGCTGTGCATACTGAGAGGTTTCCCAGTCATCCTGCACTGGGGCTTTTGCATTTGAATTGGCCAAACCCGCCCACCCTGCTATCCTTGGGAAAGTAAAGGCGATGCCATTTGCCAGCCTGTCAGTTCTGTCTAGTAGAGCATGTCACTCCGCCCAGCTCTCCACACATCAGCCTGACAATACCTTTCAAACACCCTCCTTTCTTGCTTTGATTTTCCTCCTACCCCAGGCCCCCCCCCACCAGCACCACCACCACCCCCAGCCAGGAGAGAGCCTAATGACATTTCTCTTGTTAGATTGATCTCTGAATCCCGCCTACTCGTGTGTCTGGACCCCTTAGCAGCAGTGAGCATTTGTGGGTTCCTCTCCTCTCGTGGCCCCCGGGAAAGTGGTTCTGTCTGCCCCATATTCTCTGGGAAGCCCGGGGTCTATCAAAGTCTGAGAGTGTGGGGAAGGACCAATGCATCCAAGTAGAACGTGGAATTTGGGTTGATGCCTGGTGAAAAGCAGCGTTGGGCCAGAGGGTCTGATTCAGTTTGTCCAACCTGTGGATGTGCTGGTGACTACCGCACTGCCAATTAGCCCACTCACCCCCATGTTCTTATCTTTTTCTGGAAGGATAACAATGACAAATAGACTCATCACAACCCACAAAAGTAGGAGGCCAAAAAAGAAAGCTGATAAAAGTTGGTTTCTCCCAGGCTGAGCCTTATGTCAGGTTGTTTGAGACCAACTGCTGGATACCTGTAGATTACCTCAGCCTCAGGGTGGACAGGATTTGTCAGATGTCAAGAATCAGGAGACTGCCCCCCACCTTGACCTTGCTACATTTTGCCATTGACATGGCACACCCCAAACCAAGGAGCAAGATGCATTCAATCTCTGATATGTTGGAGGTTAGGAGTCCCTTGTCCTCTGCCCTCCATACTAAACTTTTTCTCCCTTATCCAGTGAACCTGAACAGTTTCTAGGTAAACCAATTATATTCATTTGCCCAGGCTTTCAAATATCACAGACTGAGAGGCTTAAACAACTGAAATTAATTTTCTTACAATTCTGGAGTCTGGAAGTCCAAGATGAAGGTAGCGGCAGTGTTGGTTTCTCCTGAGGCCTCTCTCTTGGGTTTGCAGATGGTCTGTCTTCTTGCTGCCTCTCCATATGGTTACCCCTCTATGTGCACCCACCCCTAGTGTCTCATACTGTTCTTATAAGATCACTAGTCATATTGGGTTAGGGCCCTACCCTCACTGGCCTCATTTTGACTTAATCATCTCTTTAAAAACCTTATTTCATTACAGTTACATTCTGAGGTCCCGAGGATTGGGACTTCAACATATGGATTTGGGGTGGAGGGTTCAGAATGCAGCCCATGACAGTAATCAGCTAAGCCTGGTCCTGATTTAGCTCTGCAGGACCAGCATCAGAACACTGCAATTACCACCATGGTATAGAGATTCATCGGTGACTCGTTCCTGCACATGTGAGTGTGTAGAGCCAGGCACCATCTCTGTGTGGGTGCATCGTCAGGGAAATGCAGTAGGAGAAAGACAAGACTATGTTCAAATGTCACAAGAAGTCACCAGTGGCTATGAAAGTCTGAGTTAGCTTTCATGTGTCCTGTGATGATTTTTAGGTGACTTCACAGCCACCTTTCTTGAGAGAGACGAATGTAGGGGTAGGGTGAGTGAGAGAGTAGTTTGCAAACCATGAGCTCCAAAAGTCACCTGACAGAAATTGGTACCTTCCCTCTGGGCCTCTTCCTCCCAGTGGCTTTCTGAGCAAACTCCCTGATCTGTTAATAGATTCATTGGCATGATCCTCTCAGTGTCTGGCCAATAGTTATATGTAGATACATATTTAAGATCTGCCCTCAGCATTCATTGCTCCTGGAAGTTGGGAAACCAGCCTTACATGGACTAGGCGAGGGGAATTTAGCCAGTTGTTGCCTCACATTTTAACTGCTGCTCTTTTTCCCAGGAGGCTATGGTAGGCCGTGCCAGTTCTCTCCCCCTCTTCTCCTCCTATGGGACATCTTGACCCTGAGATGCTAGTGACCTGCAGGCTGGCCTCCTGGTAAACCCCCACCCCCAATCTTGTCTCAGGGAAGACATTTCTTTCCTGCAGCAAACATCCTGAGCGGAGATAAGAACAGGGTCTCTGGGACCTGCCCTGAGAATATCCAAACCGAAAGCCTGGTGTTCTTAGAAACCGGCTTTCAGGATCGTTCAGGTCAAGCCATGTGGGAGCTAAAAGCAACCCTCCCAGCCCTTTATTACCTGCCAGATCTCTGCTGCAGATTACTCAGGTCCTGGTCTCAAGAAGGTGACGATGGAGCGACAAGGTGGTCCTCGTACAGGCGAGCAGAGACGCCGTTCCCCTTTATAAGCCGGCCTTGGCTGTGGGTCTGAGATGAGCGAGAAGGTGATTGCTGCTGGAAGAGGAGATCCGTGATGTGTTCCAGTGCAGCAGTCCGGCTGTTCTGTGCCGAAAGACTGCCTTCTGGCAGCCTGTGTGCATCTATAGGTTCTTCCTCTGCTTCACAGGCAGGTTCCTACCAATGGGAAGGGTCTCTTTGAGAGATTTATAGCAGTAATCATCATAATACTCTTCTTTTATGTTTGCTAAGCCTGACTCAACTTTTAAACCTCTGTTACATGCCTGATCTCATTGGCTTCTCCCAATAGCCCTGGAAGGGCAGGTATTGCTAAACCTCAGAGCATGGAAATTCTGGAAGGATTTCCAGGATTCAGACACCAGCTCTTGGATGCCAGTGCTCCTTCTATTGATTTCAGCTGCCTGATGGCTATATTTAGATGCCCATAAAAAGGGTAGTTTGGGAATTGGAAAAAGAGGTATTTTTCCTATTTTACTTGTTGTTAGTTATAAAGGCAACATCTGGTTGCTGCTCCCTGTGTGCCGGGCCCTGCTCTAAGAGCTTTAAACCCTTCGTCTTTTCATCCACTTTCAGAGGGCGGCTGTTGTTAGCCTCATTTGTCCGTTGTCCATGAGATCCTTACCAGGGAAGATGAAGAAATGTAGATCAGGTGATATACCGGAATGGCAGGTGGCTTGGTAGAGTTACGCCTCAAGTGTGCAGTTCACAAGTCACTGTCGTGCTGGAAGATGTGTCGAGTTGCACACTTGACCCTGTCCTCTTCCACATTATAAATAAGGATTTGGAAGGGGAATGGCATTAATGCGAGGCTTGTCAGCTTTTCAGGTGGTAGATTTGGGAGGGAGAATGGTTACATTAATGGGTCGGGTGTCCAAAGAGATCTCAACAGGCCAGAACTGTGGACTCACTCCAACAAGATGGCATTTTTAAAGGATACCTGGGGATACGTGGCTTGGCAGGAACGTATATGAAATAAGACAGGAGTGATGCAGTTACCAGAAATAAAATGTTTGGGCTGGTTCTTCAGCTGCATTTATAGGAGAATAATATCCAAAACCACTAGGAGCTGCACAGCTCCCCATCTGTAATGTTCTCCCTTCTGAGTTCTATGGCTTAGGAAGGACAGTAGGAGCCAGAGATCAGGAGGAATAGTGAAAATGACATTTTGTGAGGAATGGGTTTTTTTGTGCGTTTTTTTTGACAAAATGTAATTTTGATTTATCAAAATGGTAAGGTTCTGGATCTTGGATGTTTTTTTAATTTAATAAATCTTTATTGTTCAGATTATTACAGCTGTTCCTCTTTTCTCCCCACCTTAGTTCCCCTCTACCCGGTTCCCACCCCACTCTCTGCCCTTATCTTCCCTACATTGTCCTCATCCATAAGTGTATGATTTTAGTCCAGTCTTTCCCTGCACCCCCCTTACCCTTTTCCCCCTGAGAATTGTCAGTCCACTCCTTTTCTATGCCCCTGATTCTATTATATTCACCAGTTTATTCTGTTCATCGATTTTTTATTCACTTGATTTTTAGACTCACTTGTTGATAGATATGTATTTGTTGTTCACAATTTTTATCTTGATCTTTTTCTTCTTCTTCCTCTTCTTAAAGAGTACCTATTAGTATTTCATATAATACTGGTTTGGTGTTGATGAACTCCGTTAGTTTTTTCTTATCTCTGAAGCTATTTATCTGACTTTCAATTCTGAACAATAGCTTTGCTGGGTAGAGTAATCTTGGTTGTAGGTTCTTGATCTTCATCACTTTGAATACCGTATTTTTCGGCATATAAGATGACTTTTTAACCCAGGAAAATCTTCTCAAAAGTCTGGGGTCATCTTATACGACAGGTGTCGTCTTATAGGGCGAGTATATACCAAACTCTATATTTTACTTACTTACTTACTTATTTATTTATTTATTTATTTATTTATTTATTTATTGTTTTGTTTCCCCCCTTTTTTTTTGCAGTTCATATAATTTTTTTATTAATGTGATACATGTATACATATCTTCCCATTGCCCCCACCTCCCATGCATACCTTAACCCCCCAGTGTCTTGTGTTCATTGGTTATGCTCATATGCATACATAGAAGTCCTTTGGTTGATCTCTTATCTACCCCACCTCTCCTGAACCTTCCTGTTGTAATTTGACAGTCTGTTTGATGCTTCACTGCCTCTGTATCTATCCTTTTGTTCATCAGTTTATAATGTTCTTTATTATCCACAAATGAGTGAGATCATGTGGTGTTTCTCCTTCATTGACTGGCTTATTTCACTTAGCATAAGGCTCTCCAGTTCCATCCAGGTTGCTGCAAATGGTAAGAATTCCTTCTTTTTTATGACAGCATAGAATTCCATTGTGTAGATGTAGCACAGTTTTCTGATCCACTCATCTGCTGATGGGCACCTAAGCTGTTTCCAAATTATAGCTATTGTAAATTGTGCTGTATGAACATAGGGATGCATAAATTCTTTCTGATTGGTGTTTCTACTTTCTTAGAATATATTCCTAGGAGTGGGATTGCTGGGTCAAATGGGAGTTCCATGTTTAGTTTTTTAAGGAAACTCCATACTGTTCTCCATAGTGGCTGCACCAGTCTGCATTCCCAACAGTGCATAAGGGTTCCTTTTTCTCCGCATCCTCACCAACACTTATCATTTGTTGATTGCCATTCTGACAGGTGTGAGATGGTATCGCATTGTCATTTTGATTGGCATCTCTCGGATAATTAGTGACTTTGAACATGATTTCGTATGTTTCTTGGCCTTCCTTCTGTCGTCTTTTGAAAAGGTTCTATTTAGGTCCATTGCCCTTTTTTTTTATTGGATCATTTATCTTCCTTTTATTAAGTTGTATAAGTTGGCTGTAGATATTGGAGATTAAACCTTTATCAGTGATAACATTTGCAAATATGTTCTCCATACAGTGGGCTTTCTTGTTATTTTGCTGATTTTTTTGTTTTGTTTTGTTTTGTTTTGTTTGTTTGTTTTTTTTGCTGTGCAAAAGCTTTTTATTTTGATGTAGTCCTATTTGTTTATGTCTGAGATTGTGCTGCCTGTGGATTCCTCTAGTATTTTTATGGCCAAACTATATTTTAACTGGAAAAGTTGGGGGTCGTCTTATATGCCGGAAAATAGGGTATTTCTTTCCGCTCCCTTCTGACCTGCATAGTTTCTGTTGAGAAATCAGCTAACAATCATAAGGGTGCTCCCTTGTAAGTAACTAACTGATTTTCTCTTGCTGCTTTTAATATTTTCTCTTTGTCTTTTGCTCATGGCATTTTAATTATGTTGTGTCTTGGGATGGTCCTCTTTGGATTCCCTTTGTTTGGGGTTCTGTGCACTTCCTGGACTTCTAATTCTAGTTCTTTCAGGTGGGGGAAGTTTTCAATCATTATTTCTTCAAATAGGTTTTCAATATCTTGCTCTCACTCTTCTTCTGGCACCCCCATAATTCTGATGTTGGTACATTTGAAGTTGTCCCAGAGGCTCCTTACACTATCTTCAAATTTTAGGATTCTTTTTTCTGTTTGCTATTCCAGTTGAATCTTTTCTGCTTCTTTGTATTTGAAATCTTTGACTTGATTCTTGCAGTCCTCTAGTCTGCTGCTAAATTTCTGTATAATATTTTTTATTTCAGTCAGTGTATGTTTAATTTCTAGTTGGTCTTTTTTCATATCCTTGAGGGTCCCGCTAAATTTATGGGCCTTTTCTAGGAAATTCTTGAAAAACCTTGTAACTGTGGTTTTGAACTCTATATCTAATCATTTGTTTTCCTCCCTTTCTGTCATTGTTTTTTTTAATAAATCTTTATTGTTCAGATTATTACAATTGTTCCTCATTTTTTACCCCCTATCTCGCCTCCACCTGGCTCCCACCCCACCCTCTGCCCTTACCTCACTCCCATTGTCCTCATCCATAGGTGTATGATTTTTGTCCAGTCTTTCCCTGCATTGCCCCCCCCTCACCTCTTTTCCCCTGAGAATTATCAGTCCACTCCCTTTCTATGCCCTTAATTCTATTATATTCACCAGTTTATTCTGTTCATCAGGTTTTCAATTCACTTGATTTTTAGACTCACTTGTTGATAGATATGTATTTGTTGTTCATAATTTTCACCTTTACCGTTTTCTTCTTCTTCCTCTTCTTAAAGAATACCTTTCAGCATTTCATATAATACTGGTTTGGTGCTGATGAACTTCTTTAGTTTTTTCTTATCTGTGAAGCTCTTTATCTGACCTTCAATTCTGAATGATAGCTTTGCTGGGTAGAGTAATCTTGGTTGTAGATTCTTGCTATTCATCACTTTGAATATTTCTTGACATCCCATCTGGCCTACATAGTTTCTGTTGAAAAATCAGCTGACAGTCGTATGGGTGCTCCCTGTAGGTAATTAACTGTTTCTCTCTTGCTTCTTTTAATATTTTCTCTTTGTCTTTTTCTCTTGGCATTTTAATTATGATGTGTTTTGGTGTGGTTTCCTTTGGATTCCTTTTGTTTGGGGTTCTGTGCACTTCCTGGACTTATAAGTCTGTTTGTTTCACCAGGTCGGGGAATTTTTCAATCATTATTTCTTCAGATAGATTTTCAATATCTAGTTCTTTCTCTTCTTCTGGCAGCCCCATAATTCCTGATGTTAGTACACTTGAAGTTGTCCCAGAGGCTTCTTACACTATCTTCACATTTTTGGATTCTTTTTTCTTTTTGCTTTTCCAGTGGAGTGTTTTCTGCTTCTTTGTATTTGAAATCTTTGACTTGATTCTTGCGTTCCTCTAGTCTGCTGTTACGTCTCTGTATAATATTTTTTATTTCAGTCAGTGAATGTTTAATTTCTAGTTGGTCATTTTTTATCTCTGGTTAGTCTTTTTCATCTCCTCTAGGTCTCGCTAAATTTACCCATTTTTTCTAGGAAATTCTTAAAAACCTTATAAGCATGGTTTTGAACTCTATGTCTAGTCGTTTGTATTCCTCCATTTCTTTCATTTCTGATCTGTTCCTTTGTCTCCGCATATTTTGCTGCTTCACTGAGTTGATAGAGTAGCTTTGTGTCCTATATGGCCCAGTAGCTCTGCCTCCCCAGTTACATGAGGTGGACACTTTTGGTGCACCCCTTTGTGGACTGTGTGTACAGCCTTGTTGTAGTTAAGTCTTGATTGTTGTTGGTATCACTGGGAATTGACCTCCAAACCAATTGGTTGTGAGGATCAGCTGTGTCTGCGCCCGGAGAACTTCTGTGCTAGACTCAGCCTTAATTTAAGACTTGCAAGATTGCAACAGCCTCTGTGCTGGGCTTGGATGTGATGGTGGCTCACGGCAGTCCCTGGGTCTCAATGCCTGTGGGTAGAGCCTCCAGACCTCGGCCTTTCCGGCTCCCCTGAGTTTCCATGTGCTCTAGGGACCCATATGAGTCTTTATCCCCAGGATCTCACCTAAAAATGGGGTTCAGTGTATTAGGACCTCGATTTCAGTGCTGTTGGGAGGTTCTGTTTTCCTCCCACTAGAGAAAGCCAGTGGCACAGTTAGCAGTCAGTGCTCTGCGCACTTTCACGCACCTCCAGACTTCTGTCTTTTGCGGCTCCCCTAAGTTTCCCTGCACTCCTCCCTTTTCACAATAGTCCAGACTCCCCTGTATGAGTCTCGCCCAGAACTGGGGTTCAGTGCAGTCAAAAGTGGGGTTCAGTGCAGTCGGGATTTTTCATCTCCCTCCCGCTAGAGGAAGCCAGCCAAACCCGCAGCCACCCATCCTCTCCACGAGCGTGTCTCTGTACCTCAGCTTTTTATAGCTCCTCTGAGTCTTTGTGAGCCCCTCTCTTTATTTCTAGTTGTAGAATTTTTAATTAGCCAGCTTTTTTGTGGTTCTGGGTGGTGTCTGTTCTATCTTTTAGCTGTAGTTTTGAAATTGTTGTGTGAGGCAGCAGTTTAGGTGTTCACCTAGGCCGCCCTTTTTTTTTTTTAATATATTTTATTGATTTTTTACAGAGAGGAAGGGAGAGAGACAGAAAGTCAGAAACATCGATGAGAGAGAGACATCGATCAGCCGCCTCCTGCACGCCCCACAATGGAGATGTGCCCGCAACCAAGGTACATGCCCCCGACCGGAATCGAACCTGGGACCTCTCAGTCCACAGGCCGATGGCTCTATCCACTGAGCCAAACCGGTCTCGGCTATGCCGCCCTTTTGGTTTCTCCTCCATTTCTGTCTTTTGTGATCTGTTTCCTTTTCTCTGCATTTTCGCTGCTTCCCTGAGTTGGTAGGGTAGCTTTGTGTGGTAGGTGTCCTATATGGCCCAGTAGCTCTGCCTCCCCAGTTACCTGAGGTGGACTCTCTTGGTGCACCCTTTTGTGGACTGTGTGTATAGCCTTGTTGTAGTTAAGTCTTGATTGTTGTTAGTATCACTAGGGGGAATTGACCTCCAAGCCAATTGTCTGTGAGGACAGGTGTGTCTATACCCGGAGAATTTCTGTACTGGAGTCAGCCTTATGACACAAGACTTGCAAGATTGCAAAAGCCTCTATGCTGGGCTTGGATGGGGCCGAGTCTCAGGGCTAAGCAGATATCCTCAGCTTCTCCTCAGCCCTGCCCTACGTGGCCCCTGGGTTTCAGTGTCCCTCAGTAATTGCTACAGCCCTCTCTATGCACACTCACGCTCACACACCTCCAGACCTCTGCCTTTCGCATCTCCTCTGAATTTCTGTGCACTCCGGGGACCCATATGAGTCTGGGTCCCTATGGTCTCACCCGAAACTGAGGTTCAGTGCAGTCAGAAGTGGAGTTCAGCACAGTTCAGAGGTTGTCTTCCTCCTGCTAGAGAAAGCTAGCAGCACAATCAGCAGTCAGTCCTCTCTGCACACACTGACGCGCATGCCTCCAGACCTCTGCCTTTCATGGCTCCCATGAGTTTCCATGCACTCCTCCCTTTTTTTTAACAGTCCAGACACTCCCCATATGAGTCTCGCCCGGAACTGGGGTTCACTGCAGTCAGAACTGGGGTTCAGTGCAGTCAGGAGTTTCTGTCTCCCTCCCACTAGAGAAAGCCAACAAGGCACTCCACCACCCATCCTCTCCACACACGTGTCTCCATACCTCAGCTTTTTGCAGCTCCTCTGAGTCTCTGTGAGCCCCTCTCTTTCCTTCTAGTTGTAGAATTTCCACTCAGCCAGCTTTCCTGTGGTTCTGGATGATGTCCGTTCTGTCTCTTAGCTGTAGTTTTGATATTGTTGGGCGAGGCAGCAGTTTAGGTATTCACCTATGCCGCCATCTTGGTTTCTTTCCATGAGGAATGGTTTTAAAAAATGTCTGGGTATATTTATCCTGGAAAAAAATTTCAAGGAACTAACTCTTGGCAAGGTGTCCTATGGAAGGGGCACTGGACTGGTTCAGGGTGACACCATAGGGCAGAAACAGGACTAATGTGCAGGCATTAAAGAGCAGCTCCTGATAGGGGAGAACTGTCACCTGGTGTGCACTTGGAAAGCTCCATCCAGTCAGGGACCTGCAGTGGAGAAGCCAGACTGGGCGGCCACTTGTCCCCATTGCTGAGGTGGTGATCACAGCCCCCCAAAAGGGGGCCGACAGGGGTTAGCAGAGAATGATTACCTGTGGGGTGGCTTGGGTGTTGGGAATCTGTTACTCTGTACCTTTTTAGGGTCTAAGACCTGGGTCCCTTTGATGGAAGTAATTCCGTCATTGGAATGGCAATTCCTTTGGTGAAAATGACCGCTGTATCAGGCATGAGAGGACTGCCAGAAGGGAGCTATGCCTCTGTGTCCCATTTGTAAATAGTGCAGCCTGCTGTTCACATGTGTGTGCGTGTGTGTGTGCGCGCACGTGCGCACATGAGCACATGCCGGTTTTTGGCAAATAACACTTTTCTATGAACCTGAATTGGCCATGTGTAAGAACTGTTAATGCTTGTTGGCTGTATGCATATCTTCTTTGGGGAAATACCTGTTGAAGTCCTTTGCCCATTTTATTTAATAGGGTTCAGCCTGCCTGTTTCTGTATTTAGGATTAAGCGTCTAAACTTCCTGCTCTTCAGATGCTAGAGCAGTGTAAATGTTGCCTCTTTTTAGCTTAAGCCACCTGTTTGCCGAGAACTTAGGCCACTTATTACCTTGGCACCTGCGATGGAGAGAGATAACAGGGTGAAAGAGGCAGGGCAGCGTGCTCCAGAGGGACCTCTGGCCTCTGAGAGAGCTGGCCCACGGCAACTGTGCAAATCTCTGTCCTCCCGGTTATCCTGGAACTCGGAAGACAGGTTCTAGGAAAATTATTTACATTTCTCTGGAAAGACTCAGGCTCCTGGGCCACGGAGCCTGCCCTTTCACCTGTGTTTTTTCTAAGTATTGCAACATCCAGCAGGCCTCCTCTTGACTCTGAGGTGAGGAAGTGTGCTCCTGAGCTCTTGACCTGCTGGCCTAGGGTCTGGACGACTAGGCTCACTGCCTTATCCTCAGGTAATGCTGCGAAGGACCGAGAAAGGAGGGCTGGATGCTCCTTCCAGTGGGGCTGGGTCAGGTGGGTGGTCATGTCACTCCCCCCTCGTTCTCACTGACTCCATTCCAAAGAAATGGAATTGTACAAACCAGTTCTGCTATGCCAACCAGCACAACCCCCTCAAAATCAATCAAAAGCTGATGGATTCTTCATTCTGGGGGGTGGGGGGAAAACACACTCTGGAAGAGGGGGAAAGGAAGCCAAGAACCTAGAGGCTCAATGTCAGGGTCTCCTGGATAATTCCCCCATGAGAGACTCCCTCCCTCTGGCTTCGGTTACCATGTTCAGCTGCTGACAGGATGCTTCCAACTTGAGCCAGCCTCACCACCAGACTTAGGCACTGCCTCGCTTGTGTTGCATGGTTCAAAATTATGCTACCTCTCCTCAAAGTAAGAAATGCTCCTTTTAAAAGCCATACTTGTGGGGCTTGGAAACTTTTATCTCTTAACGGTTTGTTTTTATTTTTCCTTATTAAAAGGCATATCCTTCAGCCCTGGCCAGTGAGCTCAGTGGTTAGAGTGATGGCACCGAAGGGTCACAGGTTCGATTCCTGGTCAAGGGCACGTATCTGGGTTATAGTTTTGAACCCTGATACCTGTCATGGTGCATGTGGGAGGCAACCAGTTCATTTGTCCTCTCACATTGATGCTCTCCCCCCACTCCATTCCACTCTCTCTCTAAAAAAAAAAAAAAAAATCAATAAAAAAATATTCTCAGGTGAGGATTAACAAAACAAAACCAAAAAAAAAAAAAGCATATACTCCTTAGCCAGGGTCAACTAAAGGTTTATCAGGTAATAGCCAGATTTTACAAAGAAATATTGGATGAAACACAGGAGAGATTTTAGTAGACGATAAAATTGCCCAAAACACACTCTACCACTAGAGTGTTGTTGTTTTTTTAATGAGTTGAAATTTACATAACAAAATTAATCGTTTTAAAGCTTGCAGTTCAGTGGCACTGAGTCCATTCATAATGTTGTGCAGCCATCACCTCTACATAGTTCAAAAACATTTTCATCACCCCCAGGAGAGACCCTATACCAAGTAAGCAGTTTACTCCCCACACCCTTCTTCCCCAGCCCCCCGTAATCACTAATCAGCTTTCTGTCTCTTTGGATGCACCTACTCTGGATATTTCACGACAATGGAATTGTACAACATGTGACCTTTTGTGAACTATTGTTGTTTTGAAACACTCCACCCCCCACCCCCACCCCCCACTCCCCTGCAATCTGCTG
>PVJN01013261.1:0-49164 GCA_004026805.1 Lasiurus borealis | reverse complement strand
CTCCCTCCACAACCTCTACTCCACACACCTCCCTCCACAACCTCCACTCCCACAGACCTCCCTCCACAACCTCTACTCCACAGATCTCCACTGACCTCTCCTTTGGGCACTAGCGCAACAGTGAACAAAACAGACAACCCCTTGCCCAGATGGACTAGCCGGCCACTAAGCAATCCCAGCCTGTTTCTGTTCTTCCACCACCAAAACCATCTAATGCCCAGTACTTCCCGAGAGCCAGGCGCCATGTGAGGCTGAGAGCTCACAGTGGAGAAAATGTTTTCTTTTGAAACCAAAGATCTTGGTCTTTTAGCTGGGGAAGGGGATCAGGATTATGAATATCCAAGTTCCCTTAAGTTTTTACAATATTTTCAAATATTTGGCATGCCTGGTCACTCACTCCCCCCACCCAGGGGCTGGCAGGAGAGGTGAGAGGAAAAATCTGTTTAGTTGCTAGCCAACGTCTGGGCAGGAGAAAGGCTATTTGGCATCCATCCACCTCTCCCGCCCTGGGTGGTGGTAGGGCACAGCACAATCTCTGGCCTGGCCTGGTCCTTGGCTCTGTAAGGATTGAGTTGGGTTCTGCTTGCCAACCTGTGACAGAGACCAGTTCTTTCCCTGCCTTCTTTTGAGCTGCACCACCTTTGATCTCTGCTTTCTGTGGCATTCTCTGCCATCTGTCTGTCCACCCTTCTTTACTAGACTGCAGAAGACCACCAGGTGATACACCTGCAAAACTCCACAGGCAGACTCCCCCAGTAGGGTCCCTCTCCTCTGGGCTGGGCTCCAGAGGAGAAACCTCGTCCTCTCTGTAACCTCTCACCCTTGACCTGCACCACTCCCATGCCAGGGCACTGCAGGTCCAGGCCTCCACTGTCTCTCCACATCTGAGTACACTAGAAGAGGCGGGTGTGTCTCCCCTGAGCATGGAGGAGGCAAGGCCCTGGATTCAAGGACTGTGGCTGCAGGCAGGGCTAGGGAAGGGGACATTGGAATGAATGGGAAAAAGAGAAAGCTGGGCAGAGAATGGAAGAAAGAAATGGGGAGGAAGCACAGAAGGGAGGGAGGAGGAGAGAAGAATGGAGGAGAAGGGAACAAATGGGAAAGAAGAAATGGGTGAGTAGAGGGGAGGGCACCAGGTGGGAGGCTCTGCCCCTACTCTGCATCCTCTGGCTCAGTCCTGGGTCCAGAGGGCACCGCTGGACTCTAGGTTATGACTAAGGTCACCCACACCCAGCACATTGGTCTGGCTGGCATCCTGTCACAGCCACAGAGCAGTTCACTGAGCCATGTGCCTGCATGGTGCCAGCAGGACCCCTGGTGACTTCTAGGCCTGTGACCTGCTTTTTGAGGTGCACTCCAGGGCTCGAATCCACACTCTTGGCCAGGAAGCCACCAAGAGGCTGAGGGCAGTGTTGTGGCTAAGACCTATTCAGTCTTTTGTGCCAGTACTCCTGACCCCAAGCACTGACTGACCCTTGCCCTCTGCCATAAATGGACTTCTGATTCCAGTGATAGTACCTAGCCACACACCAATATCTGGCCCTTGCTAAAGACTGACCTCTGACCCCAGCCCCAGTCTGAGCCTGAACCCTGATGCTACAGAGGTGCACTGTGGTGCCCATCCATGGATATATTCCCGCAGGGACCATGAGGGAAGCTCAGAGCATCCCACCCCTGAGATAAAAACCACATCAGCCCAGCACATGGTCCACTGACCTCACGGGTGCGTGGTGACTGAGGAGGCCCGAAGCCATTGGCTCTTTCCCAGGGCACAGTTCAGAGCCTGGGTCAGCAAAGCAGGCTGAATGCACACACAGCACACCCGAGTCAGGCAGACCTACACCTATAGTCAGACCCACAGGCCCAGCCCGACACCTTCACACATAAACATACATGCAGACACGTAGGCCTGATATGCACAGGTGTCAGCACATGTGCACCAAGCAGACACCAATCTAGACATGCACCTAACCATCCCACCCTGCCCTTCTCACTGAGCCCCCCACCTAGGCCCAGTGTGTCTCCAGATGCCAGCAAGTGGGAATGACAATGCCCCCCTCCCCTTCCTCTCCTTCTGAGAGGCGGGGAGCCGCCAGGCCCTCCCCATCTCTAGGCTTCCTCTGCTTGCCTGGAAGGGAACTTCATGAGAGTTTCAGCTTTACTCCCTCCCCCAGACTCAGGGCTGCAGCACCCCCAGCTTTCCAGCGGGGCCCCTGGTACACAATAGATCTGAATGATCAGCACAGGTCTGAGTGAACACACATGCTCCCCTAGATGGAACGGCGTGGCACACCATCTGTCACACACTCACAAAATTAAACACACACATGTGCTGATATGCACACATGGACACATGTAAATGTGACACAGATGCACACATAAGGGCATGCATAGGATCCTCTGTGTAAGAGTACACACATACCTGCCCACAGCTTCCCAAGACAGGGCTGAGCACTCCTGGGAATCTCCAGGTGGCTCACCCATTCTTCAGATGACCCTCCCGCCCCGTCCCAGCTCAGCTCAGAGCTCCGCAGCCTCTGCCCTCCCTCGGCGGCGTGGTGGTACCCAGGATGCTGGTTAGTCCATGGCTTCTCCTGGCACCAGTCCTCAGCCCAAGGTGAGGGCCCTGGAGACCCCTGAGAGCTGCGGCTCCAGCCTGAACCTGGACTGGTTGGCTAAGGAAGGCTGGGGCCTGGCCTGAGAGAGACCTGGGCTGCCTCTCCTGGCAGGGAGACCCTGCGTCTCAAGGAACATGCAAATGGGAGGCTTTCTTCAGGGAGGCCTGTGTCTGTGGGCCACCTCTGGAGGGGTGGGGAAGGAACTGCTGACCAAAAGGCTCGATGTGGGAGGGATATTCGTGTGCTGTGTGAATTTTTATCATCAGAGTATGAGGAGGGGGAAGGGAGAGGGGAGCTGGAGGAGGGGAGAAGGGCAAAAAGTGGGGAAGGGTAGGGGAGGACATTCTTGTTCTTGTACTCGTCTTCCTGGTTTGGCTTTATCCCAAAATTTCCTCGTGGAACCCAGGTGACTGTACCACGGATCATAGGGGTGGCTTATAAATATGGTGCTAACTCTGCCAAGTATGCCCCACGGAATTCTTCCAGCAATCCCTAGGCAGGTGGCCTTTGCCCATCTTAGAGATATGGAACTTGAAGCTCAAAGAGCAGAGAGGCACAGGCCTGAGTGACTTCAGGTCCAGCAGAAGCCCTGCCCTGTGGTGAGCTTCTCATGAAGCTGTTCTTCACCTGGATGCCTGCCCCGCTCAGGTTAGCCCTGTGTATGTGTGGAGGGAAAAAGCAGGCCTGGCTTCAGATGTCCACTGGGCTCTTCAGGAGTTCCTGGTGGTGAAGTCATGGTTCCCATCCTCCCCACTCACCCTAAACAAGGAAAGGTGCTGCCCCTGCCAGCCTCAGTACAAGAATAGCTCTGTGGCATCCTGGCTGTGTGTCCCTGGGCAGCTCCACACCCTCTCTGGGTCCAGTTTCCACAGCTGAGAAAAGGGACAATGTTTCTGCTCCTGCTTACCTCAGGCAGCAGGAGGCGGGGGCATGATATGAGCTGGAAAACAGACTTCTAAGCCAATGTGATAGCTCTCTCCTTAGACTTAGCAAAAAGCTCAGTCTAAGACCAGAAGAACACTCCCAACCCAGCACTCTAGATGCAGCTGTAAGTACAGACAGGACCCTTCACTCGACAAACTGCCAGTGCCAAAGCCAAGTCCAACCGACCACAGCTTGCATGTCCTTCCAGGCTTGTTTCCACACATTCTGTGGAGGGCAGGTAGTCTCCACCCCCTCCCAAACTGTGTGACAAGCGAGTCATACCCGTTTCCCATCGGATTTCTGAGTCTCCATTTTTTTCACTTAAACTGGGAGAAGAGCAAGGCCTGGGCATGCCGGTGACAGTGGCGTGCTGGTCACACTATGTGGGCTCTGTTGGCAGTCACCCTCCTGGCCTGTGGAGAGATCTGTTTTCAATCTCTGGGAAAGTATCAAATATCAACTTCACAGTTGTAGGCTGAATATTTCATGTGCAAATCCTATTTGGGTGCACTGCTGGGGCAACCTTCGTTTCCCCCACCCATGTCCTCAGTGCCGAGGGACTGCCAATACCACACATGTTCTGGGCTACTAGATTTTTTTATTCCTTTACAACCTCCTAAGACCAAAAAGGGGGAAGGTTGGGGCAGGGAGGTGTGTGGGTGCCCCATGCCACAGACCCAGAAACGGAGACTAGGAGAAGGAGCTCAGGAGGGGCAAAAGCAAAAGGCAGGCAGATTTCACCTCCATATATGGAAGAGTCTGCTAACAGGCACAGCTGCCCAGAAATGGAGTGAGCGAGCAAGTGCCTCGCCTGGGGTGCTGAAGGTCTGTGGGGAAGGGGGAGTAGGGAAAGGTGATCTTTGGGGGGAGATGTCAGGCGGATAGCTCAGAGGAGACGGAGATGGGACTCCCAGGGCTTCTGGCTTTGTGACCTGGCCAAGGCCCTGGGAGCAGGGGTGGAACTCCAGAAGGTGGGCCCTGGACCAGAGCACACTGCCCAAACCCACTGCCTAAACACCCAGCAGACGGACAGTTCTGGCAACTGGAAGGCAGCCCCTCCTGATCAGTCCCCACCACAGAGCAACTACTTTTTAGAGAGAAAGGCCTACATTTAATTTTTAAAGTTGGAAAGTACATAAACGTACAAAGGAAAAATGAACCCAGGAGTTAGTTTCCTGCAGGCTCCTCTGCAGATGGATCTGATTAGAAGTCCTGGTGTGCTCTGAACTTGAGAGTCTAAATGTTTGGTATCAAGGTTCTTGGTGTCCACGGAGCTGTGCAGCTCCCACCACTAACTTCAAAACACGTCCATGCCCCAGACCCAGTGCCCATGCTCAGCCCAGCTCCCCACTCCTCCACCACAGCCCCACAGCCATTACCACTCAGTCCTATCAAGCCTCCCCGGGCCTCCTGTCCCTTCAGCCCTCAGGGCAGTCAGAGGGAACTGCTGAAACCCACTCGAGATCGCATCCCTCCCTCAGAACCCTCCACAGCTCCGCCTCACACACGAGTTAAAACCTAACTATCTCAGGGCCTGCAATCCCTGTGCCACCTGCCCCCGCCACCTCTGGGCCTCATCTCTTCCTGCTCTGCCTGCAGCCCCTCTGGCTCCTCAGCGTAGCCCACATTAGTGCCCACACTGGTGAAGGAGACTCCACAGCAGGCAGTGTTTTCCAGAGGCCTCAGTCTCCACACCTGCGCACAAGGCTCCCAATCACCAGCCTCTCTATCCCCAGAGCCTGGGCGCCCCCACCCAGGAGAGATTCCCTGTACTTCTTGGGCCCTGCCTTCCCATCCATCAGGACTGCATTCCTGTGAATCTTCTGCAAACAAACCTGGGGAGGGAGAAGAGGGAAAAGGATTGGGAAGAGGGGAGGCCGGATACAAACCTGGCCCTGTCTCCTCCCTTCTGCCTGCTCTCCCTCAGCAACCCTACCAGATATACATAGGCCCCCCACTAGGAGAGTTCTAGACTAAGCGTCTGGTCACCCTGTACCATGAACTTGCTATGTGACCTTGGGAAAGACTCTTGCCCTCTCTGGGCCTCTGGAGAAAATAACCTTGAAGGTCCCCACTTATAGGATGCATGAGTTTCTGAGGGGGCTGTCACTCTCAAATGAGGCAAAGATTGGGAGGAAGGTGTGCCTGAGGTCCTTAAAGCAGCCTCTGCCCACTTCCTTGTCTCAGTTACCCTACTTATGAAATGAGGAGAGAGCAAACCTTTGGTAGGCACAGGGGACAGGGGCTCATCTGCCAGGTATAGCTAGGCAGGGGGCCAGAGCACAGGCAGAACACCTTATGCCAATCCCAGGGCCCAGGCCAGCTGCAGTGTGACACAAGGCCATCGAGACCTGCACAGAGGCCAGCGGACAAGCATTTCCTGAGGGGCAGGGAGCACCAGAGCCCTAGGTAGACCCCAGCTCCAGGGGTGGGGGATGAGACAGCACTGAAAAAGAGAAATCCCACACCAGCAATGGGGAGGACCCTCTGCTGTGGCTGTGTGCATATGTGTGTCCATGTGTCCGTGTGATCTAGGACAGGTTCCCAGGTGACTATTTTTCCATGAAAAAACTGGCTTTTGACCACCACCTCTGACCGGTGGGTGTATATAACAGCTGAGTGTGCACATGTGTGTGTATGTGCTCGTGTCCTCAGAGCCCTGAAGCAAGTGTGTCCGTGACTGTGTGGCAGAGGGCTGGCTGGCAGTGGAGAGCATGAGCAAGGTGTGTAGGTGTCTGAATGTGACTGCGAGCAGCAGGAAGTGTGGTTGTGTGTGTGTGTGTGTGTGTGTGTGTGTGTTTCTGTACGCCACAGTGGGCTGGCATTAGGAATGAATGTACATACCAAAGGACTTCCTCCTACAACGCCAGCTCTGGGATCTGCCCACCCTACGCTCTCTCATTCTCTTTGGCTCCATGACAAGCAGGCTTCCCAACGCTGGGAGCATCTCCCACATGTGTGCATGTCCTGGGCATGGTACTCGTAAGATTCGGAGCAAAGCTCCAGGACCTCTACCCATGCAAAAGCCCTCATACACATCTAGAGCTCAGGCAGGTTCCAGATCAAGGCCTCTCGACCACAACTGGCCCAGAGGAGGCAGATCAGGGCCACAGTGAGGCTGGGGGCCTGGAAGGATATGGGTGGGAGGAAACTCAGCTGTGCGGGAAGAGGTCCTTGGGGGAAGCCAGGGATGTTCAGCAGCGGCTCCAGGTAGGACTAAAACACCCCCTGGGGGCCTGCATGTTGGGCAGCCTCAGGGGTGCAGGGTCAGCTTGTAGGTGAAAGGTAGCTGAAGGCCAGGAGAACGGGGCCCCTGGAGGGTGTGTGATGAGAAGAAAATCAGGGCAGTGGCACTGGGCAGGGAAGGGGGTTTCTGAATATGTGGGAGACCAAAACAGAGGAGCTTGCCCTGACCATGACACAGCTACAGGGCAGCGCAGGCTCAAAGAGCCCCAGTCAGCTTTCAACTGCCCCTCCACTGGGACATGGGCCCCATCCTCTTCCCAAAACAGTGGGGAGGCCGGACACCACAGGCCCTCCATCAGTGGCACTGTTGTTACAGCGTCAGTTCCAGGCTGTCAGCTACTCTTTGGATGTAAGTCCCTTTCGCTCACTAGGATTCATTTGTACAATGGAGTGCTCTGACCCACTCTGCACCTAATGGTAGGAAAGGGCCCACAGAAAACACTAAGATAAAGCATCCCCTTGTTACCTGTAGTGAAAACAGCAGGGGTCCTCCAGCATAGGGTTTAACTCCACATGCCAGCAGTCATAGAGCTGACATGTTCTGAGTATTTCCACATGGGCATAACCCTTTGAGGGCAGAGAGAGTGGCCTTCAGCCAGTTAACTGGCACCCAGCCCGAGCAGGGACCTGGTCTCTAGATTCTGGGCCCTTGTTCTGATCCTCACCTGCTCACCTGTCTGGAATCCCTTGTTATTAAAAGGGGAATATGGGTAAGAGACAGTCACCAGTGAGGGATGGGGGCATGAGGGACTCGAGGAGTCCCTGAGGCTCAAATGTGCTGAGTGAGAAGCTGCCTGGGGCCATTCCACAGCTGTGCAAGGAGGTGTGGCCATTCACCCACCCAGTCCAGGACCTGCCGCAGGGACACTCAGGTTTCACCATTCTATATTGGGGAGAGGGGCTTTTCACCTAGTCCCCCCAGTCTTACCTTTGAGAGAAGCCCAGGTGGAATATGGGAGGATATAAAAACCAATTCCTTGTTCGTTCAGGCTAGGCTGGTAGATACTTATATTGGTAGAGAAAAAAGAGGCTTGCAAAGCTTCCCAGAGCTCCTGGGGAAGGGCACTCCCACCCTGAGGCCACCTCCAGGACATGTGCACATGGAGAGGACCACAGGCTGAGGAGGCGCCGGGAGGCAGAAAGGAGGGCACAGGGAAGCACAGGATCTGAAAGAAGGAGGGAGACAAGCAAGCCAGGGGCAAGGCCTAGGAGGTCGGCGGCATGGGGTTCCTTTGCTCAGATGGCTTGCAGCCTCTGAGGCCCGGCCAGCTGCAGGGAACCTGCTCCTGGCCTCTGTGCTCTGTGCTCCAAAATCAGCTGGGGTGCGCACGCCTCAGTGGCCTGTGCCTCACCTGGAAGGAAGCACGGCCCTCCTGCTTGCTGGGCACATGGCCCTGACCATCTTGCCGCAAGCTGCACATTCCACTTCTGGGCCTGGGCAGAGCCACGCCCTGTGCCTGCAGCACACTCCACCCACAGCCATAGGCCCACCTCCCGGGCTTTGGCTCCCAGGTTACCTGCTCGGGAGGCCAGCCTGATTCCCCCATTTAAAAGAGCAGCTTCCTCAACTCCTGAGCCTCTTTCCTGCTGTATTTTCTCTCAACATATTTAGCACCTTTCAACACTCTTTGAGTGCCGTCTCCTAGGAGGAGGGTGGGGTCTCGGCTTTGTTAGCTGATGTGCACTTAGAATGGTGCCTGGCACATAGTATGGGCTCAATAAATGTGTGAAATGAGTAAAACACAGTTATTTAAGATAGGAAAGCCTTCCTTTGAATGGTGAAGTCTTAAAAAAATAAGTCCCCTGCAGGAATTCCCTCCTTCTTCCTTTTCCTCCTCCTCCTCTTCCTTCTTCTCAGAGGCACACAGAAGAAACATGGCCCGGCACATGTGGCTCTGGTTGAGCATTGACCCATGAATCAGGAGGTCAAGGACACCTGCTCAGGTTGCCAGCTCAATCCCCAATAGGAGGCATGCAGGAGGCAGCCAATCAATGATTCTCATCACTGATGTTTCCATCTCTCTCTCTCCCTCTTCCTTCCTCTTTTAAATAAATAAAAATATGTATTTTTAAAAAGAAACATGTGCCCCCCTCCCAGCGTAGGCCTCACCCCCAAGCCAATGATTTGCTCTTGGGCGGGAATGTGGTTCTCATTTCCCTTCAGTGTTCAGCCCACTAACACCAGCATCCTGGACATCTCCCCTGGCCTCACCCATGCGCAGGCTCCGCTGTGATTCCCAGGCCTCCAGGGCACTATGCAAGGTGTCCCTGTCCAGACCACAGCTCCCCCAGGCGGTGGGTGCTGCCCACAGCCACTGCCGCCCAGCCCCAGCTCTCCCCGTGCCTGCGCTTCCTCTTTAGACCTGTCAGGTTTCTGCCAAGTGGATCCTTGGTCCGGTTGCAATTGGTCTCCCTCCCTCCGACTGACGGTCTTTCCTTTTACCCACAATTTATCCTCATCTTTCAGCCTGGAGCACTGGGCCAAAGGCCAAAGTCTCCCTCTCGAATGGCCCTTCTCTGGCTCTGTCCGTTGGCCTCACTACTGTGCAGGTCTCTGCCACTTCTCAGCCTTTGTTCCTTCCCTCTGCCAGGTTTCTACAAGTTTGACGCCCATTCCACCATTTCAGTGTCCCCCACCTCAGAGCCCCACTGGGGAGCCCATGCCCGGCCACTTTGCAGAGTAACCACAGCTCCCCACAGCCTGTGGGCTCCCCTGGGCCTCGAAACAGATGCTCAAGAGACACTTGCCAAATGAATGGAAGAACGAACAATGTGAACCAACAGCAAGCAGTTGAGGAGATGAGTGAGGCTCCAGTGAAACACTTCTGGAGCCCAGCAGTTAGCCTGTGGGCCTCCTCTCAGGTCATGGCTCCCCTGCTGAGCCCTGCCGGTCATATGTGGACAGTCATGATGAATCAGGCAAGGGGGCTTTGTTGCTGTAACAAAACCCTCAAATCTCAAGGGCTTAAGACAACAAAAATCTGTTTCACGTTCACACCTCACCTCCTGGGAGTTGGCAGGGAGGCTGCTCAGAGACAGGCTCTGGGAGACACGAGTCTCATTGGCCAGACCTGGTCACATGACCTCACATGTCAGAGCTGGAGCTGTCCAGGAAGCACTGACCTACATCCTACCTTGGGCTTGGGAGGATAAGGAATGGGGCATTTTAGCCAAAAGTTCTAGGGACACCTCTAATAGCAGCACCTCCCCGGTGCTCCCTGTGCTCTGCAAGGGATGTGCAGTTTCATTTACTATTTGGTATTATTCTAAGGCCAATGCTATGAATATGCCCATATTCCAAATGAGACAACTGAAGGCCAGACAGCGAGGCACTTGCCAAGGTCACACACTTGTAAGCGAGGCCAAGACTGGAACCCCAGTTGTGCAGTCCCAGCCTCATGCGCCCTGCCTGCCACAGGCTCCCTGCTCCTCCTCCAGGCTGGCTGAGGCCCAGGACTGAAGAACCTCCTCACACTACACAGCCCACTCCAGCCTTATCCCAAGCAGCACTGGGACGTGGAGGCCAGTCCCAAATGTCATGGAGAGAGATGCTGAGACTCAGGGGCGCAGGGCGGGGCCATGCGGGACTGAGATGAGATCATGAGTCTCTCCCCTGTGGCCTGAGTGTCCCCAACTGCCTGGACAGCACTGGGGGTCCTGGGCACACTCAGCCTCAGTCAGGGCCCCTCAGCAGTGACAGCGGTCATATGCACCCCACCTTCCTGGAAGGCAGGTCCGTGGAAAATGTCTCCAGTGCCTGGCCTAGCAAACCCGTGGTCCTGACTGCTGGGGGTCACCTTCTGAGGAGTCGAGCTGAGGCCCTCATCTGGCACCTCAATACCCCATGAACAGCCCCAGAGGGCCGCAGGGAGACATATGTCTACCCAAAGGAGCCACACGTGGGATATCTGAAAACAAGGCTGTGGAGCCTTCAGAGAGCCACATAGAGTCTGTGGGGACCGGCATGGACCAGAGAGAAGAGGTCCGGTGAGGCATGGACCAGAGAGAAGAGGTCCGGTGAAAACCGACCCCTGGAATGGATCCCAGCTCTGCTCGTTGGCCTTACCTTCTCCAAGCCTGTTTTCTCATCTGTTATCCTTAAGAGGACAAATGACATCCCTGATACCTGACACATAGTAGGTGCTCAACAAACATTGTGGCTTTTGATTGTTAGTGATGTTATTTTTTTGTCCACCAACCCCTCCCTTCCCATCCCTCTGAGCACCAGACCCTGTAGCATCTTGTAGCTACAGGGGCACTACACAGAAAGGGCCCGGCTCTGCTGTCACATGGCCCTCCCAAAGGCTCCACGCCCAGGAACTCGGTCAGAAAGAGCAGCCATGCTGCATCCAAGCCCCCTCAGCATCCATGCCCCAGGCAGTACTCCTGACTGACTGTGGCCAGCTCCAGCAGCCCTGCCTCCATGGGCAGCTGTTCTCCCCCACCTCCTCTGAACCCACTCTTTATCCAGAAGCCTGGAATTTCCAAGTCTCCCTCCCCTCTAATCCCCTGCCCACAGCTCCTGGGAGTAGAAGCACCTACTACTGCAAAGCATCATGCCTACCACCAGAAGAGAGTGTTGAAATGGCATGGCCATCCTCTCTCCCTGCGAGCCCACAGCCTGAGAGGAACATAAGAGGCATTACTGATGCAGCCCAGCCTGGCAGTTATTATTGCAGGCTTTGAAGTTGCACAAACCTGCATTCACGGCCAGATTCTGCCACTGCCCCGTGGAGTGACAGTGGGCAAACAACAGTATAACAATTGAAATTTCTTTTGAGAGCCAGATTTTAAACTTAAACTTCTTCTAATGCCACTTCTTCAAAATAGATTCGCCCAGGCTGTGCTATTTTGTGGAAGAGCCACACTCAAGGGCCAAAGAGCCGAATGTGGGATACGGTAGCTTCTCAACCCAAGTGAGCCTTGTTTCTCGCCTTGACAGGGGTGGGCGTGGGGGCGGGGGGAAGTGGGTGCAGAGCCCCTGCATGCTGGGAGAGCCCCTTCCAGGTTTCCACCTGCTCGTTAACCAGGCAGGGCCTAGATGTCACCTGGCATCATGGCCCTGCACCTCCATCTTGTGCTCATGGAGCTTGACGAGTTCTAGCTGAAGAGCAGATCCATTGGGACCTTGGCAAACCAGAACAGGCTCACCCAGCAGGCCCCAGTGACACTGAGCCCCCAACGTGCATACACTGTCAGCCCACCACAACACCTGAGGGCTGGGCTGGTGATGAGGAACCAGAGGAGGCCAGGCTGGCCTGAGAGGAAGTGGGGGGTAAGCCTGCTTGCCATCAGAGGCCTGAATCTAGCCTTTGGCAGTGGGGAGCCCCTGAAGGGTAAGTGGCAAAGGGCCCTCTGCCCACCTCTCCGGCTTCATGCCTCACCGCCCTCTAGTGAACTCAACTTCTCTGGCTGTTCCTTACTGCCCACTCTGCCAGGCAATGCTGTGCCCCAGGCTGTGGCTGCAGTGGCCCCCACCCGGACTGCTGGTCCTAGCTCCCATCAGCTCACGTTTCTCTCTCGGCTTAGCTTAGAAGCCTCTGCCAATCTTCCCAATTGGTTCAAAGATAGTGCTCTGCTTCCTCTAAAGGTTCTTTTTACATTAGAGTTCAAGTCCTTTCTGGCTAACTTGGCCAGACAAGAGCACTGCAGGGCAGAGCCCAGCGCTGACCCTTGCACCAGCATGCTGACCGCCAGACCAGTCCTGCCTGAGCTGGCAAGAGGGATGTTCAGGAGCCCATGACTATGTGGTTGATGCAGACCTGAGGAGAGGAGGAGCTGAAGAGGGCAGCAAGGAGGGCTTGGGCACAGAGAGGATGGAGGAGAGGGCAGAGCAAGGAGCAGGGACCATCCTGGAGAAAACACAAGACAGGTGTACCTCTTCCCTTCCCACCTTCCTGCTGCAGAGAGAGGAGAGGGAGAGAGAGGGATGCACATGGGGGAGGGTAATATAAGTAGATCCCACAGAGAACACCTGTCTCAAGGCTTCCTCCATGCTCCCATCATTTCCCACAGCACTCTCCACCCCCCAACCCCCACCCCCCGCACCAGGACCAGCCTGTGCAGGGGCTCAGGCCAGCACTGCAGCCAAACCCTGTGCCTTCCTTGAGGGATGCGGAGGCGGCGGTCTTTGCACTGTCCTCAGGAGCTAGGGACAGCACACCCTTACCCTGGGCTGCTGCACGGAAGAGAGGGACCAGGCAGATCCCAGGGGACAGAGGCTCCCTTTGGAGGGAAGGGAGGGATTTCAAGAGTGAGAGAGGAAGAGGGGCCCTGATCCAGGCAGCAGAAGAGCTTCTGAAAGGCAGGGGAGAAGAGGGGAGGCGGAGCGAGAGGTACCTGGCACCTCTCGGAGACACCTAGTGCACACTGAGTGACCACCATGACCACTGATAGCACAGAGCATGGTGGCACAGGGCCATGCTCAGCATCCGATTCAGAAAGGCCTTGAATACCAAGCAGAGACCTCCCAGTGCCGAGGCCAGCTGTGCTGTTGAACTCCACCAAGGAAGGGTGATAAATTAAATGAATGACCCTGACCCACCAGCCGCTTCCCACCCAGCACTTCCATCAGATGAGATGGCTGGGGGTGGCCAGGAGGGAGACTCAGCCCTGCTGCCCCTCCATCTCTCCAGCCGGCCGGCCTGCCACAGGCCTGTTCAGGTGCAATTAAACGCTCCTGTTCCCCACCATACAGCCAAAGGGAGGACTTGAACCTGGGCAGCTGGCTCCTGAAGCTGCTCCTAACCATACCTGCATGGCCTGGCTGGGAGGGGGAGGGAGAGGGCTGGGGCTAGGCGGAGACCATGACCTCTGGACCAGATGCAGTCAGCGCCACAATCACAGCTTTGAGGGAAGATGAGCTATAAACGGGTGAAATCCCCCAAGGACTGCTCACTGCATTTGAATTTTAACCCCAAACACTGGGTGAACCTTCAAAATGGGTCTGTGGGCAGGTTGCAGCAGGAGGTCTCACCAGAGCACAGTGCCTGGCAACAGTTATTCAATAAACAAGCACTGACCAGTGAATGCAACACTAAATGCTAAATGCCGCCCTCCACAACAGGCAGCAACCGCAACAGGGACTACCTTTCCCATCTCAGCTCTCCCAGGCTTCCTCCCACCAGCCCAGGGGGCTCTGTGAGAGCAAAGGGGCTAAGACAAAATGGCAGGTGGAGCCTGAGGCAGCAGCTGTGCTGTCGGTGGCTCCCAGCATTACCTGGGGCAGTGCCTCAGGCATCCCACAGTCTAGTTGTTGCTGGCAGAAATCTTAAGGGTCCTGGCAGAGAGGGCAGGGAGCACTGAAGGAGGCATCGGCTGCCTGAGTTCCACTCAGAGGGACAGAGCTGGAAGGAAACTTCTAGGCCCTGTGGAGCCCAGCGAAAGTGGGCAGTGGCCTGGGGCAAGGATCTGGGTCTCCTGAATCACTCAAGTCCTAGCTGAGCCTTGTAGGTGCTGGGAGCACCCCCAGTGGAAGCTCAAGCCTCCTCTCTCCAGCAGAGACACTCTTATGCATTTTGCATGCCTGTCTTGGCTTGTGATAAATGTGCAATCCCACGCAGGAATGTATAATGACATCAACAGCCTAACTATTTGGTTACTGTTTCCCTTGGGCCACACTCCCCAAGGGCAGGGAGTATGAACACCTAGATCATAGCTGACCTCAGCTCTGGCACCGTGGGCCTACAAACGTTCTGTGACCAGATGAAGTACTATTACTACAAACAATTACAGCGCCAAGGAATAATGGGTGCTTGGTGTGGGCATCCTACCTCCCAGGGCCCCCTGGAACCCCACCCTCACATAGCTGGCTCCACGACCTGGATGGACCTCCATGCCCCCAAGAGCTGTGTTGGCTGGAGACTATGGGCAGGAGAGAGGCTTGGTCCCCCTCTTTCCAACCTGACCCTGAGACGGGCCCACCCCTAGATGCTGGCTGGCCTGTGGAGATATCCGTCCCAGAGGGACCTCAGCAGCCTCATTAGGAAAGTAGTGACAGATGCATTAGTTACTAAGGTGGTGGGGGTGGGGGGGTGGGGGGGAGCTGAGGCTGTCACAAGCTGAGGAAAACCACATTCCAGCCACATTCTGGGTCACGGGCCCCATCTGGGCCAGGTGCTGCCGCTGGGGAAGGGATAGAGACAATGTCCCAAGTGCAGTCACCCCCAGAGCTAGGACACCCCTGGGACTCAGGGCCTGGAGCAGGGATCTTCCCATCATTCCTCATTCTTGCTGCTTGCCTCCTGGTTGGATTCAACTCAGTGATCCTTGGCAAACCCCAACTCCTTTGTGCCTTGGCCATTCCAGTCCCGATGCTCTGCACCATGTAACAGAAGAGGAAACTGAGGTCCAGGGCAGGACTGCCCCCGAGCAGAGTATTAGAGAGCCCTGCTCTGCATTTGGCCACCAACAGACTGTATGCCCTCTGGACCTGTTTCCCCATCTGTGAAATGTGTCCTTAAACCACCCTTCTCCCTGAGTTCGCACTGGTCTTTGAGCTACAGGCCAGGGAAGCACAGTTCTTCTGGAAGAGGGTCAAAGGTTGTCAGTGTTCCTGCAGCGCCAAAGCAGTTCTTCCTGGAGCCTGAGGCCCAGTTGCAGAACTCAGGTTTGCCAGGTACTGAGTTCCTCTTAGTGCCCAGGACTGGGGAAAAGCAGATGCAACCCAGCCAGTGGCCACTGCCTCCGCCAGTAATGAAGTGGGTGGGAAAGTCCTACCCCACACTCCACAAAGACCCAGGAACAGGCCTCACACCACAGGACATAGGACAACACACAGGCAGACACCAGACCCCCTACCCATAGCCTCCCCCCAGCACTGTGGACACCACCACACATGTGAGTGCCAAAGACACACTCAGACAGCTTCTCAGCACATCTCCACTACCCAGACACACCCAGTCGAAAACACAGACACCCCACTGTACACACACCAGTCACACGGGCACATCATCAGCAATCCAAACCAGACTCATCATGTGCCTGGATGCAACCATCAAGAACCATCACCCTCCCATGTACAGAATCCCTCAAAACAGACACCGAGACTCGCTGCACACACAGCGCAGAGCACACCCACACAGACACTTGCCACCTGGTTACATTCCACAGTACAGGCAGCCCCCAGTCCGGGGGGGGGGGGGGCTGCAAATACAGATAAATACATTGTATTCTGAACATCAATCTCAGCCCCAACCCTGATTGCCTCCTTGCTACAGGTAAAGTGAAATGTGTCTTAAATATTTTATAAATGAATAAACCTGTTCAGAGAATATAATTTATAGGGCCATTGGCTTCAGGCTCACAACATCGCTCCGCATCTTTTCATTCTGGAGAGCACACAGTGATGGTAGCAGGTGAGGCACGGTGTCTGGTGCCACGGATATTATTCCCAGGGACAGGGGCACTGGCGATTCTCCATCCACTAAGACCAGCTGCTGCTCAGGAACAGGGTCCTGCATTCTCTTGTCTCTTAGGCTCCTCCCCCTCCTCCTATTCTTGGGTGCCTTTTAAATGCCAATCCATCCCTGGCAACTGATTTTCCAAGGCCTGTTTCACACAGCCTTGTATGTGTTGTGATCGGACTGTTCAGGAATAAGGGAGAAGAGAGGTCCTGACAGCAGGGACATGCTAGGGTAAGGGCAGCTGAGCCGAGGCTCTGTCGGATGCCAGGCCCACATGCCCCAGGGAGAGGCCCTCAGGGAGAGGACACAGAGGGGAATAGCAGGTGGGTCACAGGATCAACAAGGGCTCTTTGAGTCTGAACATAGCTGGGCACAGGAGAACCCAGATAAGGCTGAGGCCTGAGACCTTGCTACATACACCCTTGCCCGTCTGGGGCGATTAGAGCCCTTCACTCTGGAATCTGAATCTCAACTGGGCCCACAAGCGTTGAATGTACCTGTCCAGGCGGGGTGGCCCCCTAGACCCAAGCTGTTTATCAGAGTTAGTGCCTCAGGGAAGGATCCTGGAGCACCAGGTGGCAGCAAAGCGGAGACTCTTTTAGGAAGCTCTCCCAGAATGCAGTTCCTTTTCTCTCAAAACCCTCACAGATCAGGAAAAGGAACATTACATGTAACAGCAAGCGAGAAAACAGGAACCAAATGGTATTTACAAGAAAAGTGATGGCATACTGACACACAACACCAAACCAGCCCTAACTGGTTTGGTTCAGTGGTTAGAGCACCGGCCTGTGAACTCAAGGGTCCCAGGTTCGATTCCAGTCAAGGTCATGTACCTTGGTTTCGATCACATCCCCCATAGGAGGTGTGCAGGAGGCAGCTGATCGATGTTTCTAACTACCCCTCTCCCTTCCTTTCTGTAAAAAAATCAATAAAAAATTAAAAAAATATTTAAATACACACACACACACACACATATGAAGAAAACACCAAACCATCATGAACAGGAGGCAGAAAAGTCACAGGTGACTTTGGAGACTGGGAGAATGAGCAAATGGTTTTTAACTTGTCCTATTTTCCAAGTTTATACTAAGCCTGTCCTCCAGGTATATAGGAGGAAAGCTATTAAAACCACCAACTACCTTACAAAACCAAGTGTACCTTATATTTACTATATTTGTTTGTTGTATGCTTACAAAACAATGTTTAGAATAGTTATGTCCTAGGGTTGGAATCAGATAATTTTTACTTCTTTTCCTGTATTTGTAGGTTTTTCTAAAATCAACATGTTAATAACCTGATAAATTAAAAATGAAATGCTTAGGACTGAAAAGTTCTTTTTTATTTCAAGTCTGAGATCCTCCCCACTGAAGCCCCTTCTTCGCGCGCGTGTGCCCCGGTCGCGGGCGAGGTGGGGGCTGAGAAAGGCGGGCGCGGTTGCCCCGCGGACTCCAGCTCCCCCCCAACCCGTGGGCTGGATCGCATTCACCTGCCACCTCGCCCAGGTTGAGTGCAGCCTGTCAGCTGAGGGGGTGCCCCTGCAGAGACCCAGGAAAGGAGCCCCTGGAGTGAACGCAGGGAGCCCCGTGGGCAGCGGAGAGCGGCCTGCAGGCTCCAGGAGCGTGGCCGGGCCGGGGGCGCCCAGAGCACGCCTTTCCGCCGCGCGGGCCAGCCCGCGCAGCCCTTGCCCCCAGTCTGTACCGCCGAAGAGCCGCCGCGCGCAGCCAGGATAGGGAACCCGGGTTCAGCGAAGGGGCGGGGCCCCGGTACCGCGAAGCACGCCGGGAACCTCGTTGCTTTGACGATCGAGGCTCCGCCCCTCCCAGCGGGGCTGGTCCATCCGCAGAGGCGCCCGTCTGCGGCCAGGGTGGTAACGGCCAGAGCGTGCGGCGGGGAGCCCGGGAGTTGCGGAGGGCAGGGGAATGCTGGACCCGGGAATAGGGGGCGAGGAGTCGGGGGACGAGGGGCGCGGAGCTTGGGAGTGGAGGGTGGGGGTAAGGGGCGGGGGCCCGGGGACAGGCAGCTCTGGAAGCCCGGGCTCGCCTCTGGCCGCGCCCTCCGGTTCCGGAAAGGAGAGGAAATGGCCCCAGAGGCGATAACAGCGGCCGCCCTGCCCTGGAGGTGGGCCCAGAGCCTGATAGCCCGCCCTCGCGCCCCGAAGGCCCTGCCTTTCCAGCTCTGTGACCTCTCCAACCCAGGGCGCCTCCACACCCGACTTCGGGGGACATCTGATTGCCTGGGCCTGGGATGCCAGGCTCTACAGTACAAACCTGTTCCCCTCAGCGTGCCCACATCTCTGAGTGGCCATCCTTGCCCTCGCAGGAGACCTAGCTGAGCTGGCAGCTCGGGGGTAGACACTGATCCCCTCTTACCCAGTGTCCTCCCAGCAACAATATGAACAAGGGTAGGATGGTAGCACACACTGCAGGGCCCGGTGCCTAGCTTCCCAATTCTCCTATAGTGACTACCCAGGTTCGGTGGGCAAACAAGGCGAGATTTTTTAGGGAGTGAAGTGGCAGAACTGGGGCTCAGCCAGGGGTGGCTCCAGATGCCTGTCCACACAGAGTGGCACTCCCAATTCCTGGCCGCCGGGCCTGGGAGGCTCGAGGAATGGCCTGCCACCTCCCCTCTCCCGAAGACTGGCTGGCTGAGCCGCCTATCTGCAGCCACACAAAGCCCTATTTGTTTCCTTTCTCTGCGGTTCCCCTGGATCTGTCTTTCTCTGCTACCTGTGGGCCTGACTTCCTCTCCAAGTTGCCTTCCCAGCCAGCTGACAGAAAAGAGGAAGCAGCCATTCCTGTGAACCCTGACTCACAGCCACTACATACTGCTATCGTTCCTCCAGTCCACCCCTAGTGCAAGGGGCACCCAACCAGGTTGGCCTGACTGAATGGCTTTGCAGTCCTCTCCCTGCCTCAGTATGGAGGGAGAAGCAGAAGCAGTGCCTCAGCCAGGAACTGGGGGAGCGGGAAGAGAGCCAGAGAGGCCCAGGCAACTCCCCTCGCCTTTTGTGAGCAAGCCTTATTTTGTTTGTCCCTCAGGAAGGTTGCCCTCATTTCCCAGCACTAGCTGCCAGGAGATAAGGAAGTAAATGGGACCAGGAGGGCTAAATTGGGGGACTCTGAGGGCCGCCCTGGTTTCATGGTCCTCACCCACCTTTCTAGTTCTTCAGTATCCCAGGCTCGGATGCGGGCTTACAAGGATTCACTGGGGGCCTCACTGGGTGGGTGCTCTGATCCTGCCTGTGCTGAGCAAATCTCTCCGAAGTGTTCCAGGAAGCCCCATCAGAGGTAAAGCGGCTTTCACAGGCAAAGGAAAATGAACACCCACATTCCACACCACCGCCTCTCCCTTTCTCTCCTTTCAAGTAAAGAAACCCTAACACTGATAGTGCACAGAGAGATACCTCAATCTGGCTGGCTCTACCCAGGGTGCATTTCCTGCACCCTGCCACATGAGTGGCCAGGGACTGGACCGCCTACCTCTCTCCTCCCTGTCTATAGAGTTTAACCCTTACAGTAACTTTAGGATAAAGGAATGACTATGCTCACTTGACAGAGGACAGGATGTTCCAAGAAAAAGCAATAGAACTAAAACTGCCTCAATCAAAATCCAAGCTCCCTTCTGTTGAACTCCAAGCCCTAGAAACGTAGTCAGTGACCAACAGGCCAAGAGCTTGGCTTTGGAGCCCAATCCATCTAGTCTATAATCTGAGCAATCTGCCATTTGGTTGCTATGTGCCCTCAAGCAGGTCACTGAATTTATCAAAGCTGGCTTAGAACCACCAATGCCCAGCACCACAGCAGGCACTCGGTAGGGATGGCTTTTCTCCAGGATCCCCCAGCATCCAAAGAGACAGGCGTTTATTCACTTTAATATCAGAGGAACCAGGCCCCTTCCCGCCTGCCCTGCCTCCAGGCATCCCCCCAGTCACCATCTCTGGCCTCTGGAATGCTCCCTAGGTTCCTGTCTTGTCCAGGAGACCAGAATCTCTATGTTTAACTAGCCAGAGGGGGGGCCCAAGGGACAATGTTACCTACAACTCTATCCTTATCCTGCTGGACTCAAGAAGAGAGAGCAACTCAATTAAGTCTAATTTGGCAAAACGTCTGCTTTTAGTGCTATTTTAGGCCACAGTGGTGATTTTCTGTGCTTATCTCAAAGGTATTCTAAACCCTATTCCTTCCCAACTCCCTATCCCTATTTGCTTGGAATGAAAACAGTTTTCTCTTCTCTTTTCCTGTTTCTCTTCCCCACCTATCAGAGGGATGCCCATGAGAAAAGGGACAAAGATGGCCAGCCCCCATGGAAAGCAGCACTCCTACCCACAGGGCCTCTGCAGTCCTCTTGCCTCAGTCCCCCAAAACACAGCACGCTGGAGTTGTAGTTCTCTTAAAACTAGACAAAGGTGAGAGGTCTTCTGGCCTTTATCTTCTCCCCACTTCTGGAAGCCCTTTAGGCTGGGTCATGTTCTACTGTCTTCTCAAACACACCAGGTGTCCTTCCTTCCCACTAGACACCTTTTGACTTTCTGCCTCTAAGTCTTTGCTTGGACTGTGCCTCCTGCCTAGAAAGACCTGAAAGTTATCCCCTCACTCTGCACTTTACCTTCTTAGCTTGCAACATAATTACAATTAAATCTACAGAAGTGCAATTATTGCTTTAATGTATGCTCACCTACCAGACTCTACCTTCAAACGCACAGGGGTGGCATCCACTTGGTCACTACTCTTTCTCCAGGTTCCACAGCCCCAGTGGCACTGCTGACACTGTGGCAGATTATGTTGTGAAGGCTGTCCTGTGCATAATGGGTGCTTAGCAGGGTCTCTAGCCTCTCCATACTAGGGATGTCCCATGGTAACTTGAAGTCAGAGAATGTTTGCACCATGAGAACCACTGCTCCAAGCCTGGCTCAGTGCTCCCCACCCCCAGTGAATGAATGCATGACTCTTCCTCTCCTCCCCCGACTACGACAGATGATGTTTTTTTCTTAAAAAAAAAAAAGAAAACCTTTATTGAGAGTATTACAGATGTCCCTCACCACTCTAGTGTCTGTGTCCATAGGTTCACCAGTTTATTTTGTCCTTTATATTTCTTGTTCATTTTTAGATTCAATTGTTGATACATATGTATTTGTTGCCATTTTATCTTCATATTTTTAATCTCTTCTTCCTCCTTCCTCTTTCTCCTCCTTTCCTCTTTTTCCTCTTCCCCCTCTTAAAAAATACCCTTCAGCATTTCATATAATATTGGTTTGGTGGTGATAAACTCCTTTAGCTTTTTCTTGTCTATGAAGCTCTTTATCTTACCTTCAATTATGAATGAGAGCTTTGCTGGGTAGAGTAATCTTGGTTGTAGGTCTTTGCTATTCATCACTTTGAATATTTCTGACCACTCCCTTTTGGCCTGCCAACTTTTTGTGAAGAAATCCTTGTAGGTAAATAACTGCTTTTCTCTTGCTTCTTTTAATATTCTCTCTTTGTCTCTTGCTCTTGGTATTTTAATTATGATGTGTCTTGATGTGGTCCTCTTTGGATTCCTTTTGTTTGGGGTTCTGTGAGATCCTGGACTTGTAAGTCTATTTTTTTCACCAGATGGGGGAAGTTTTCAGTCATTATTTCTTCAAATAGGTTTTCAGTATCTTGCTCTCTCTCTTCTTCTGGCACCCCATAATTCTGCTGTTGGTATGCTTGAAGTTGTCCCAGAGGCTCCTTACACTATCTTCACATTTTTTAATTCTTTTTTTCTTTTTGCTTTACCAGTGGAGTGTTTTCTGCTTCTTTGTATTTCAAATCTTTGACTTGATTTTTGCATTCCTCTAGTCTGCTGTTAGGTCTCTGTATAATATTTTTAATTTATTAAAATTATTAATTTTAATTTCTAGCTGGTCCTTTTTCATCTCCTCTTGGGTCTTGCTAAATTTATCCATCTTTTCTAGGAAATTCTTGAAAAACCTTATAACCGTGGTTTTGAACTCTATATCCAGTTGTTTGTTTTCCTCCATTTCTTTCGCTTGTGATCTGTTCTTTTGTCTCCGCATTTTCACTGCTTCCCTGGGTTGGTAGAGTAGCTTTATGTGCTAGGTGTCCTATATGGCCCAGTAACTCTGCCTTCAGTTAAATGAGGTGGACTGTATGTACAGCCTTGTTGTAGTTAAATCTTGATTGTTGTTGGTATCCCTGGGGGGATTGATCTCCAAACCAATAGGTTGTGAGGATCAGCTGTGTCAATGCTGGGAGAACTTCAGTGCTGGACTCCACCTTAAGACTTGCAAGATTGCAACAGCCTCTGTGCTAGACTTGGATGGGGCGGAATCTCAAGGCTGAGCAGTCAGCCTTAGATTCCCTTCAGCCCTGTCCTATGAGGGCCCTGGTCTCAGTGTCCCTCAATATCACTGCAGCCCTCTCTGCGTACAGTCAGGCTCACACGCCTCCAGATCTCTGCCTTTCCAGCTCCCCTGAGTTTCCGAACACTCCAGGGACCCGTATGAGTCTGGGTCCCAACGGTCTTGCCTGAAATTGGGGTTCAGTGCAATCTGACCCGGATTTCAGTGCAGTTGGAAGGTTCTGTCTTCCTCCCACTAAAGAATGCCAGTAACACAATCAGCAATCAGCCCTCTGTGTGCGCACCTCCAGTCCTCTGTCTTTCATGGCTCCCCTAAGTTTTCCTGTACTCCTCCCTTTTCACAACAGTCCAGACTCCCCCATATGAGTCTCATCCAGAACTGGGGTTCAGTGCAGTCGGGAATTTCCATCTCCCTCCCGCTAGAGGAAGCCAGCCAGGCACTCTGCTGCCTGTCCTCTCCACGCTCAGTCTCTGTAGCTCAGCTTTTTGCAGCTCCTCTGAGTCTCTGTGAGCCCCTCTATTTCCTTCTAGTTGTAGAATTCCCACTCAGCCAGCTTTCCTGTGGTTCTGGATGATGTCCGTTCTATCTTTAAGTTGTAGTTTTGAAATTGTTATGCGAGGCAGCAGTTTAGGTGTTCATCCATGCCACCATCTTGGTTTCTACCATGTGCTGTTTCTTTTAATCAGGAGGGAGATCGTCTCTGCAGATGCCTCCATGAGGAAGGAGCAAGGAGTCCCATTCCCAGCCCAGGGTCCCAGAGCTGAAAAGAGAAGTCCCCACAACTATGGGCTGTAAAAACCAGTTCGGGATTTTGGCTCAGTGACACAGAGGCTGCTGGAGACCCAGGTTTTTCATTTAAAGGGCCAGCACATGAATTTACTTGCACTCACTTCCTCTAAGCTCCAGTGCCAACTGCCAGGTAGCAGCTCTGGGAGACCCAGACACATATGAGGAGGAACTGGATTATCTGGCATTGAGGCAGGAACTTTGGGAAGCTTTCTCCCAGATGGAGGTGCTTGCAAGGATCATTGTTCCTATGCTGGAACTTCCCGATCTCAGGGATGACTGGCAGCCATTTCTGTTTGCTCACTCCAGTGATTCCCTGAGACCCCACTCCAACCAATATGCAGCCCCTCCCACCCTATGTGCAGCGGCTTTTACTTATGAATGACCTGTCCTGGCTCAGGCTTCACACTTTGCTAAAATTTCTCAAACAAGCTGCAGCTTGGTCAGGGTATTCCAAACCTATCAACAAAAGCACTGCCTTTCCATCTCCCTCCCACTAGAGCTTGGTCTCACCTGGGCAATTCCAAGCCCAATACAAATAGGAAAAATCTGAAGATCTCTCTGTAGCTCCTGCCAGGTGGCCCCAGAGCCAGTGCACCTGGTGGACAGCCCAGACCATACCATACAACTCTACACATCCACAAGCAACACACTCAAGGGGCAGCTCTTCCACTGTAGTGGCAGCTGGTCCTCATAGGCAATTAGCCTGGAGGTCAACTCCTCCCACTGACACCAACAGTAATTAAGGCTCAATTACAAGACAATGCACACAGCCCATACAGGAGTGCACCTAGTGTGCCCAGCTCAGGTGACTGGGGAGACAGAACTACTGGGCCCTACAGGACACCTACTATTCAGGGCCACTCTACCAACTCAAAGACATATAACAGCTCTACCCAATACATAGAAACAAATGTGGAAGCAGCCCAAATGTGGAGACAAACATGTCACAAATGAAAGAAATGGAAAAAAGCAAACTATTAGATATAGAATTCAAAACCATGATTATACGGTTACTCAAGAATTTTCTTGAGAGAGAGAGAGAGAAGAACAAGTCAGAAATAAGCATACACTGATTGAAATAAAAAACAACATACTGTAGAATAGAGAATTCTGAAAAATCAATTTAGAATATGAGGAATAAAAAAAAACACCCAATCAGAAGAGAGAAGAAAAGAATAAAAATTATGAACATAGTGTAAGGAGCCTCTGGGACAGCTTCAAGCATACCAACATTCGCATTATGGTGGTAGCAGAGTAAGAGAGCAAAATATTGAAAACCTATTTGAAATAATGAAAGAAACTTCCCCTACCTGGTGAAAGAAAGAGACAAGTCCAGGGAGCACAGAGAGTCCCAAACAAGAGGAACACAAAGAAACCCACACCAAGACACATCATACTTAAAATGATAAGGGTTAATGACAGAGAATCTTAAAAGCAGTAGTTACAAGGGAGCGCCCATACAACTCAGCTGATTTCTCAACAGAAACCATGCAGGCCAGAAGGGAGTGGCAAGAAATCCTCAAAATGATAAATAGCAAGGACTTGCATCCCAGATTATTCTACCCAGCAAAGCTATCATTTAGAATTAAAAGTCAGATAAAGAACTTTATAGATAAGAAAATGCTAAAGGAGTTCACCACCACCAAACCAGTATAACATGAAATGTTGAAGGTTCTTCTTTAAGAAAAGGGAAAAGAAAAAGAGATAAAAAATATGAACAGTAAAAAGGCAATAAATACTTATCAACAACTGAAACTAAAAATCAAAATAAACAATAAATTTTATAAACAGTAAAATGGTGAGTAAAATAGAATCAGAGGCATGGAAATGGAACAGACTAATGATTCTCAGAAGGAACAGGAGTGGGAGGCAGGAAGAGATTAAAGATTTTATATGCATCTATGCATTGCCTATGGACACAGACAATAGGATTGTGAAGACCTGGGGTGGGGTGGGAACTGGGTGGAGGAGGGCAATGGAGGGGTAAAAGAGTGACATCTATAATACTCTCAACAATAAATATTCTTTTAAATATACAAAAAAAATAATTAAAAAATTATTTATCTTTAACCCTTGGTATTTTAATTACGATGTGTCCTGATGTAGGCCCCTGAGTTCATCTAGTTTGGGAGTCTCTGAGCTTCTTGGACTTGTAAGTCTACTTCTTTCACTAGGTAGGAAGGAGTTTTCTGTCATTATTTCTTCAAATAAGTTTTCAGTATCTTGCTCTCTTTTCTCCTTCTGGTGTTACCATAATGCAAATGTTGGTACACTTGAAGTTGTCCTAGAGCCTCCTTACAACTAACATGTTAAATGAGAAATGTGGCCCACTAGTCATGAGTTTGACATGCTTGCTTTACACTATCTTCATATTTTGTGTGTGTGTTTTTTTCTTTTTGCTCTTCTGATTGGGTATTTTTTTGATTCTTCATATTCCAATTGCTATATTTCTGGCAGTTTTTTTTTTCATGTTTTTGACATTCTCACTAAGATTCTTGAAGCTCTCATTAACACCTTTATAACCATGGTTTTGAACTATGTCCAGCAGTTTGCTTCCTTCCATTTCTTTCATTTGTGACATGTTTGTCTCCAAATATTGGCTGCTTCCCTGTATTTGTTTCTATGTATTGGGTAGAGCTGCTATGTGTCCTTGAGTTGGTAGAGTGGCCTATAGGATCCAGTTGCTCAGCCTCCTCGGTCACCTAAGCTGGGCACACTAGGTGTGCCTCTTTGTGGGCTGTGTGCACAATCTTTAGTTGAGCCTTGATTGCTGTTGGTGTCAGTGGGAGGAGTTGATCTCCTGGCCAATTGGGTGGGAGGAGTAGCTGCAACTACAGTGGGAGAGTTGCTGTGCAGGAGACACCACTCTGGAGCAGTGGGACTTTGGTGCTCACTGAATCTGGCTCTTAAAGTGTGTTGCTTGTGGATGTGTGGAGTTGTGGATTTATGATCTGAGCTGTCCACCAGGTACACTGGCTCTGGGGCCTCTGCAGAGGTGCAAAGTCAACCACTCCCTGGGGCCACCTGGCAGGAGCTACAGAGGGACCTGCAGACAGCTGATATTTGCTATTTGTATTGTGCTTGGAGGTGCTCAGGTGAGACCCAGCTATGAAGCAAGGCAGGCTGATGCTAGGATCAGATTTTGGATCTTTTATTGCTTGCTTTGGAGCACACCATCACCAGTTGTGGATTGTTTGAGAGATTTTAGCAAAGTGTGAAGCCTGAGCTGGGTCAGGCCATTCATATGGAAAAACTGATGCAAACAGCTGGAGTGGGCCTGCAAATTGGGTAGGGCTGGGCCTTGGGGAATCATCCAAATGGAGCAAACAGTGTGCTCCAGGCTGATGGACACTCAGGTATGGCTGCCAGTCAGCCTCACAATAGGGTAATCCCAGCATAGGAACAATGACCCTTGCAAACAAGCACCCCCATCTGGGGGAAAGCCACCCCAAGTTACTGCCCTACCAGACAATCCAATTCCTCCCTGTATGTGTCTGGGTCCCTACAGCCAACTGGTGCTGGGAGTCCAAATAATTTTGTGGGCCAGCTCTTTAAACAGAACATCGAGGTCTCCCGTAGTCTCTGTGTCACTCATCCACAATCCCCATTGGTTTTTACAGCCCATAGTTATGGGGACTTCTCTTCTCAGCTCTAGAACCCTGGGCTGGAGGGCTAGTGTGGGGATGGGACCCCTTGCTCCTCATGGGTGGTCTCCACAGAGAACTCCCTCCCAATTAAAACACAGCACAAATGGGTGTTGGGCCAGCCCATTCAGTGCCCCTGCCCCTCCTACCAGTCTCAATGTGTTTTCTTCTTTACTTCTCTAGTTGTAGGACTTCCATTCAGCCAGCTTTCAGGTGGTTCTGCATAATGATTGTTCTGTACTATTGTTTAAGTTGTAATTTTGATGTGGATATGGGAGGCAGCAAGTACAGGTGTTTTATGACACCACCATCTTCTATTGACATTTTATTATTCAAATTTTTTTATCCTTCTCCTTCTTTGTTCTCCTCAGACCTTTCAACATTTCATGTAATACTAGTTTGGTGTGATGAAATCCTTTATCTTTTTCTTGTCTGTGAATCTCTCTATCTGACCCTCAATTCTAAATGATAGTTTGCTGGGTAATCTTGATTATAGGTACTTGCTTTAAATATTTCTTGCCACTCCCTTCTGGCCTGCAGAATTTCTATTGAGAAATCAGCTGACAGTCCTAAGGGTGTTCCCTAGTAGATAACTGCTTTTGTTGTTGCTGCTTTTACTTATTTTTATTTTTTTTTTAAATGTTATTGATTTCAGAAAGAGGGAGGGGGATAGAAACATCAATGATGAGAGAGAATCAATGATCAGCTGCCTCCTGCACACCACACACTAGGAATCAAGCCTGCAATTCAGGCATGTGCCCTGACCTGGAATCAAACCACGACCTCCTGGCTCATAGGTCAGTGCTCCACCACTGAGCCATGCTAGCCAGTTTCTCTTGCTGTTTTTAAGATTGTTTTTAACCCTTGGCATTTTAATTATGATGTACCTTGAAGTGGGTCTCTGGGTTCCTCTTGTTTGGGACTCTCTGAGTTTCCTGGACTTATAAATCTATTTTTTCCACCAGGTAGGGGAAGTTTTCTATCATTTTTTTCATAGAGGTTTTCAATATCTTGCTCTTTCTCTCCTCCTCTGGCACTCCAATAATTCAGATGTTGTTACACTTGAAGCTGTCCCAGAGGCTCCTTACACTATCTTCATATTTTTGGATTCTTTTTTCTTTTTTGTTCTTCTGATTGGATGGTATTTTTGTCTGTTTGTTTGTTTGCTTCCTCATAGTCCAAAAAGCTGATTCCCTGTAAATTATTCATTTCAGTTAGTGTATCCTTCATCTGACTGATCCTCTTTCATGTTTTTGATGTTCTAAGATCCTTGAAATTATCACTAAGTTCCTTGAAGCTCTTATGAAGTTCCTTAAGCATTCTTATAACCATTGTTTTTCTTTTTTCTTTCTAGAGATTTCTTCTGTTCTTTCATTTGTGATATGTTCCTTTGTCTCATTTTGGCTTCTTCCCTGTATTTGTTTCTATGTATTAGGTAGAGCTGCTGTGTCTCCTAGAATTGGTAGAATGGCCTTGTGTAGTAGGTGTCCTGTAGGCCCAGTGGCTGGGTACTCTAGGTAAACCTCTATATGGGATGTGTGTAGTTGAGCCTAGATAGCTGTTGGCATCACTGGAAAGAATTGACATTCAAACCAATTGGCTATGAGGACCAGCTGTGAATACAGTGTAAGAGCTCCTGTGCAGGAGATACCCCTATGGAGCAGGACTTGCTTCTGTGGGGCTTTGGTGCTCACCAAGTCTGCTCTGGAGTGTGTCGATCATGGATGTGTAGAGTTGAAATATGGTGTGGTCTGAAGCTGTCTGCTGGGTGCACTGGCTCTGGGGCCGCCCAGGCAGTGCAAAGTCAGCCACTGCCTGGGGCCACCTGGCACAAGCTAAAGCAACCTACAAATGGCTACTACTTGTGTTGAGCTTGGTGATGCCCATGAGAGGCCAAACTGTGAACTAAGGCAGGTTGTTGCTAGCGATGGGCCTAGGGACACTTATTGAGAGGTATGGGGCTCACTGAGTCCAGCTGCTCCTTGTTTGAGATTTTAGGAAAGTCTGAAGCCTGAGCCAGGACAGGCCATTCATATGGAAAAGCTGCTACAGCCAGCTTGGGTAAGGCTGCAAATTGGGTGGGGCAGGATCTCAGGGAATCACCAACAACAGGAGAAGTTGTGGGTCAGGTTGACAAAGACTTAGATATAGTGCCTGCCAGTCAGCTCTGTGGTAGGAGAGGTCTCAGTACAAAACAATGATCTCTGAGAGCACTTTTGTCTGGGAGAAAGATGCCCCTAGTTCTTGACAATTTAGTTCCTCCCTGTATCTCCCTGGATCCTTCAAGCTGGTGCCCCTGTGCTGGAGCTCAGAAGGAGCAAGTCCAAGCAAGTCTGTACACCAGCCCTTTAGGAGTACTGCCTGGGTTTCTGGCAATGTCTGTGTCACTCAGTCACAATCCCTGCTGGATTTTACAGTCGGAAGTTACCGGGATTTCTCTTACCAGCACTGGAACCCTGGGCTGAGGGGTCTGGTGGGGTGGGGATGGGACGCCTTGCTCCTCACAGGTGGCCTCCACAGCCAAGATATCCCTTCTGATTAAAAAAAAAAAAAGCCACACATGGGTGTCAGAGAGCCCATTGCTGCCTTTGTGCCTCTGCCCCTCCTACCAACCTCAATGAGCTTTCTTATTTCCTTCTCTTGTTTTGGGACTTCCATCCTGTCGGATTCCAGGTGGCTCTGGATGATGGTTGTTATGTATTTTGGTTGTAATTCTGATGTGATTGTGGGAGGATGTGAGTACTGCATTTACCTACACTGTCATCTTGGTCCCCCCTCTAGAACAGGTGATTGTTATTTTACCTCTGTAATAGTGTATACATTTAATTTTCTCATTAGACCAGAAACTTTCAGAAGACAGGCCCATGTGACCTCAGTTGTATATTGATACTGATTGTCCTTAATTGTTTGATGAAGGAATAACTATCAAAGCATCAGAAAGCACAGTATTAAAATCCAGTGTGGTTGCCCCTCCCTTAACCCATCCTGGATTACTGTGTGACTTTGCTACAGCAGCTAAACTTTTCTGAGTTTCAGTATATTTCCAGTCATTGTAGTAATTCTTTGCCTATAGGGCTAGTCAAGTTTTACAACTTCCCATCTCTAAGGAGCTGTAGCCACCAATAAGAAACCTTTCAGGCATTTTTTTCATTTACAAATTTTGTTTTCTGAGGGCTGTTATTACTAATAGACAATATTTATTAAGCACTGTGCTATGTGTCAAGTACAGCTAAGTACATTAGAGGCACCATCTCACTGAATCCTTTTAAAAACATATCTATGAAGTAGGTAATATTAGTCTTACTATTTGATGAATGAGGAAGTAGAACTAAGAAAGATGGAGATATCTGATGTCTAAGGACACTTATGGTCTGGCACCCACTGGCAATGTAAGATGTCAATCAGCAAACACTTTCAGCTTCGATATTTGATACTGAAATTCCTTAGATCCAAAGCCCACCTGTGCCAGACAGAATTAGGCCCTCTCACCTCAACCCTCATCCTCACCCACTGAGCTCCCAGGTGCCCAGGGATAGTTCTGACCGGGCCAGGAGGGCCAAGGAGTGCTGAAGCAAGATGCTGGCCGGCCCAGACAGGTGCTCAGTGCTCCACCACTACCTTCCCAGGCATCACCCTCTCGGCTGGGACTGGCCTCCCTCAGCACCAAGATGGTCTGGGCGATTTTTCAGGGCAGGAATGCAAACAACGAAGATAAGAAGGGCCCATTTTCAAGCCGTTTCCATGTCGGGCTCTGTTTTAAATATTATATCTGCATTAACTCACTAATTTTCCCAACAACCCACGAGGTCGGTGCTATCATTTCCCCATTTTTTAGACTGAGTAAAGAAAATAACTTGCCCAAGTTAGTACATGGCAAGTGAACTCCAAAAGACATGTGCTTATCCACTATGCTGTATCAGAAATGTTTCATGTTAATGGCTGTGCTACCAGCACCCTGGTATGCAATGTGATTTATGAATGAATGAATGAACGAACAAATGAATGGGTTTGTGATTATACTGCCATATTCACTGCCTGGAAGTCAAGAGTTGCTGGAGCAAAGCCCCTTTTTAGAAATAAACTCTGACCAGAAAACTATCATTCTTACCCACCCTACTAAGTATAACAAAAACCCACTCAATCAATCAGCCTCAACCTGGCTGGAAAAGAAACTCTGTTTTGGCCAGTGTTACCTCACAGGTTTAGATGCCACCAGGATGAATGGGAACGGAAGAACAGCAGTCTCTTCCTCATGCAAAGTCCTTTAGCAACTAGAGTAACAGCCACGTGTACTGAGTGTAACCAGGAGGGCCTGGGATTCCACCCATTTTAAAGTGGCTTATGAAGCTTCAGAGAAGACAGCAGGTTCCTGGACTTGAACTAACCCCCGTGTCTGTGTTTAAGACCCTGAGCTCAGGACCTTGAGAGGAAACTAATGCTCAGAGAGTTTATTTCCAACTGCCTGAAAAAGCAGTTGGAACTAAACCTCTTCCTGATTCCAAATCTAGTGCTTCTCCCACCAAATTGCACGGTGGACAGGCAATCTCCAAGGAAGGAGCTCTGGTCAAGCCTCCATGTCTTCTCTTGAGACCCACACTGGGCCTTAACACTCTGAGCAAGCCTCCTGCCCCTGCCCCATCAGCCCTCCCCACCAGCCCCCTACTTTCTCAGCCCCAACAGTCCACCCTCCCCAATTTACAGGTAACACTCAGGCCTAAGAGGAGAGGGGAGATGCCCACCATCCCAGCTTTCCACCCACAACTCCTAAACAGTGCCCATCCCTGCCCCCCCCCCCCACAGAGAGAGAGAGAGAGAGAGAGAGAGAGAGAGAGAGACACTGGCCCTGCGCATCTGCACCCTCCTTCTCTCCTGAGCACAATCACTTTGTGCAGAAACTCTGTGTTCATTGTCCACCTGGCCCACAGACTGGAGGGCTGGAAGGTGTGCGCACATGGCTAGGGAGCAAACACTGAGGGCCTGCCTGTCTGCTGAATGGAAGGACAGTCGAACAAACGAACAAACCAATGATTGTCCAGGGTCATGAGAAATCCTAGTTCTCCTGGATAATTCTTCCCTGATTCTAAGTATACAATTCAGCAACAAGAGCATCTCCCTCACTCTTTCTCATCTCTCTCTCCCCAACTCCACATCTCTGCCTATCTCACTCCCTCTCCCTCTTCTCCCTCGACTCCAGCTCTCGCTGGCTCACCCATCAGAGAAGAGGGAGATGAGACTTCTATTTTGTCTTGGGAGGAAGGTGGAGGGCATCTTAGTGGAAGAAGCAGGCTAGAAGGTGTGCATGGCGACCCTGGGAAGGAAGGCTGTGCTGTGGCTGGAAGGAGGGGACTAAATGATGCCAGAAAGGGCCCTGCAGCCAGGGGAAGACTCTGGACTGGACTTTTACCCAAGAGGCAGCATGAGCCACTGGAAGTATCTGCTGTGGTTGAGAAAGATCAGGCTGGCAGTATGGTCCACACTGGGAGGGGACAGTTTTGAGGCAGGGAGGCAAGCAAGGAGGCCCAGCAACAGCCCAGCCTTTTCTGCCACCATTCTCTCTGAGTCAGTTCCACCCCTCTTGGCCACCGTAGAGATCATGTCTGTTTTAGCCTCCAAAGACATACTGTGTATTCCCTCTGCCAGGAATACCCCTCATTCTTACCCAACTGTGCTTAAAGCCCTGCTCCAAGTCCCTTCTTCCACAAAGCCCCCACCTCCACAAAGCCCCCACTCTGGCCATGACTGGGCACACTTGCTCCTAAATCCTGAAGCTCAGGTTGTCTGTCCCAACCACCTGGGACAGAATCATCCACCATCTCCCTCTGCTCTTCTTCCCTTGGGCAAGTCTTACCAAGATCTGCCCTCTGCTCTGACCCTCCTCGTCCCTATTACCGCCTGCATAGTGCTGATACAGGGGGCTTGCTCCCTGCACAAAGCCCTGCTGTGGGCTCCCATGACAATGCTTTCCCAGCGGGTATTAGCCAGGTCTCACTCACCTATAGGGTGCCTGGAAAATGTTTGTTCCCTTGGGGCCAGCGAGCTCTGTGCCTTGCCTACAGGAGCACCACTCTGTGCATGTAACGTCCACCTCCTCCTCCCTGCAGAGCCCCACATCAGAAGGGGGAGAGGAAGCAGCCATGCCACAGCCACAGGCAGCTACTAAAAGCAATAGCTGCCATGGAAACAAAATAGTAATGATGATGGTGGCAACTGGCATTTACAGGGACAAGTACTGCTCCATAGTCGATAGCAATGAACTCATTAACTCTTCACTGTAGTCCTGTGAGGCCAGGACAGTTCTTACTCCCATTGTGCAGATAGGGACACTGAGACACAGAGAGGCAATAACTCATCCAGTGTGCAGCGGGACCAGCAGTCAACCCAAAGCCTTGCCCTGAAGCACCCACCCTGTGACCTCACAGGGACAAATGGAAAGGAAAAAGGAGTTGCAGAATAGGAGCCTGGGGTTGTTCTCATTTGGGGTAAAAGAAAATAAGGGGTTTGTATGTGTGACAGATGCACACATGAGTAGTACAGTATCTGGGAGGATGTACTCCGTTAACCTGTGAGGGGTGCAGAGGGCACATTTACTCTATTTTGGGTTTTTTGTTTGTTTGCTTGCTTGCATTTTTTTGCAACAATAAAAATCCATGTGCTGTGTAATTAAAAAGGAGAAAATTTGAGGAGTAGTAAGGGTAAAGAGGGTTAAATATATGTTAACAGATGATGACTTGACTCTGGGTATACACATTGAGCATACAGATAATATATCACAGAAATGTAACTTGAAATCTATATAATCTATGTCACCCCAATAGAATAATATTTTATAAATATTTTCAAACCTTGGGGATGACCTATTAGTCGCTGTAGGTGTTGGCAAACTGTGGCTTGTGAGCCACATGCAGCTCTTTGGCCCCTTGAGTGTGGCTCTTCCACAAAATACCACGGCCTGGGTGAATCTATTTTGAAAAAGTGTCATTAGAAGAAGTTTAAGTTTAAAAAGTTGGGCTCTCAAAAGAAATTTCTATTGTTATACTGTTATTTGGCTCTGTTGATTAATGAGTTTGCCAACCACTGCATTAAAGGATTGTAAAATAACTTAGTGAGTTGCCACTAGCAATTTAAAAAAAAAAATTAGAGAGAGTAGAATATAAAGTACCAGGTCAACAGAGAAAATAGAAACAAATGTTATTTCCCTAACCCCTCATTGCAGCTGTATACCGTGGGGAGAACAAAAGTGTGGCCTCGATGTATTTCTCATCACAGGTCCTAGCAAGACTGTGAAAGCCATTGGTGCAGCGTGTTAGTCTAAAGGGGAATCAGACGGGGGTCCAGCCTCTTGGTCCAGGGGCAGAGTCTGGAGGTTGAGTGACTGCTGAGTAGGAAGTCCCGGGTGCCTAGCTATTGGAATTGTCCTGTTGGGCCCACCCCCCAGTCAGCTTCCTGATCGCCCCTTGGAATACTTTCTTTCCCTCCAAGGCCCTTGCTTTTGAGAGCCTTTGCCAGAATTTTGGGGTTGAATCTCCCCCAGACCAGAATGTCTCTGCTCTTGCTATCACACAAATGGCCACCTCTCTTTGCATTTAAGGATGTCCTCCTGGAAGCTCCTGGGCCCTCGTGGTCAAGGGGCGGGGTGGGAAACTAGAAGATCCTTTCCCAGCTTCCAGATGCGGAGGGTCAGTCCCAGGGAAGCCTCGGAACGCGGCTGTGTGGCCAGTTGGGAGAGGCCCCCACTGTCTGCAGCGAAGGCGGTCCCCGCCCAGGCTGAGCCTGACCTCCGGCCGGCTGGTGCTGGAAGAGGAGCAGAGCCACCCCCGCCCCAGCCCCCACGCCCGCTCGGGGCTCCCGGGGCCCTGGCGCCTCCTTAGCAAAGCTCGCCTAGCCCCCGCCCCTCCCAGGGCAGCAGACATCTAAGAAGATAAAATAAAAAGAAGTAATTCCCCTGCTCTGACGTCAGCGCGGGGTCTAAGCAGCCCAGCCTAAGCTTGAGAACTGGATTGCAACCAGATGTAACGCCCTTGAATCCTCCACACGGCGCTGCGTTGGAAGAGAATAGGGCGGGGGTGCACTCCGGGTGGAGGGAGGCGCGCGGTCCCGCGTGGGTCCTGGGATCAGAGCTGCAGAGACCACCGAAGGAGTGGAGGGGAGAGGGCGGCGCGGAGGCTCCAACAGGGCCGCCATTCAGCGCGGTCGCCCTTCCCCCAGGCCCCGACGAGCATTGTTACCCGTCGGTAGATTCTGAGCCTCTGCCCCAGCGCCCCCGCCCCGGCTTCCCGGGAGGAGGCGCGCTCCGGCCCGGCCCGGACGGAATGAGGACCACGAGCCCAGCGGCCTCGGGCCTGGCGGCTCCGACGCGACAAAGGCTCCAAATGTCACCCCGTGTTCTACCATCCCTCGCCCGCCCCCCGCGCTCGGGGGACGTTGGTCTCCCGGCCCTCAGTTGCCCCTGCGCGGGGGCCGTGGACCTGGCTGCGCGCCGCTGTCTGGGGACACGGGCTCAAGTGTCTGGAGCCCGGACATAACGCCACCTCAGAAGGGCTCGAGCCTGGCCTGGCCGCGCCGGGGCGGCTGGCCTCGGGGCAGCTTCCCTGGGTCGCGGCCTGCGCAGGCCGGGCGCCCTGCCCGGTTGGAGCGGGCGTTGAGCCCTGGAGCCCCGTCGCCCACGCGGGCCCGCTCGTCCCGCGCGTCCCTGGCTTCCGAGCTGCGGCCCTCGCCGGCGCGAGTTCCACGCAAAGGCGCCGGCCTCCCGCCCCCCACGGGGCGCGCGCACAAAGGTCCGCTCCGGCCCATAGAATGCCCCGCGCCCCCACCCCACGCCCGCACACACACGGTTCCTGAGCGCACAGGGCCTCCTGCCACACACGCGACCCGCGCTTCCAGGGTCCACAGCCGACCCGACCCCCACCGGACGCGCGCATTCCCTGAGCCCCTCTCCGCGGCGCAGGCGCCCCACCTTGCACTCCCACTCGGCCATCTGTGACCTGCGCCTCCCACGCCACACAAAGCAGGGGCCGGCTTCATGCGCGCGGGCCCCCTCCCCTTCTCCCTGGCCTCGCCCCGCCGCCCGCGCTCGGTGCTCACCTCGCGACGCTCACTCGGGGGCCGTGGGCCTGGCGCTGCGGCTTCGCGGCCCCAAGGCCCGGGAAGCCATGGGGTCCGGGTCGGCCGCCGCCCGCCGCTCGCGGGCAGGAAGGAAGGGGGCCGCGTGCCCCCTCCTCGCGCCGGCGCTCGGGCCGCAGTGGGCGGCCTGCTCCGCTCGCCTCCCGGCCGCCTCTCCCGGCCCAGCCGCGGGCGGGGCGGCACCGGGACCCGGCCCTGGCCGCGCACCCGGACGGGCTGCCTGTGGCCGCGGGAAACGCTCTCCCAGTGCACAGAGGCGGGAGCGGCTCGGCGTGGGGGCCGCAGGGGGAGCGGGAGGGAAAAGTTCCCGGGCGGCCTGGCTGCGCTCGCCCGCGCCCCGCTCCCCGCTCCCCGCGCCCCGCGCCCAAAGGGCCGTGCGCGCCCCAACAGCACCCCCTGGCGGCCCACGTGCCCACTGCGCGCCCGCCCGCCCGTGCGCCTTGGGGAAGGGAGACTTGGTTGTGGGGTCCCAGTAGAGCCCTCAAAACTTTCATGTTCCGTCTCAGGTTTGGGGGCGCCGCAGGAGGAGGTTGGGGGTGACCGCTGCAACCCCGGAGAGGATTTTGATCGACACCCTGCTCTCAGGTGCTCCCAGCCTCTGGCCTGTCCTCTAGGCCAGGCTCCCCACCATGGCCCCACCAGCAGCCCTCACTGTCATCTTCTCTTGAAACCTTCTCAAATCCTAAATGTAACGGGCTGGATGTTAATGTCTTTACTTATTGGGCACCTGGCACCTTGCTGGGCGCTAAGGAGTCAGCAGAAGTAAGTGGTTCCTGCTGTCACAGAGCTGGTGGAGAGAGACCGACAGCAAACCAGTGCTTATGTATGGAAAGATAACTGCTGGGAGAGAGGAGTGCCAGGGAGAAAACCAGCAGGTGAAGTGACAGCAGGTGAAGTGAGCGGCCATTTAGCTGAGAGTGTGAGTAGGAGACCTATCTGAACAGGGAACGGAATAGCAGGAAGGCACTGTCAAGGTAGAGCGACAGGAAGAGCATCTCTGGCAGAGCAAGTGCAAAGGCCTGAGGCAGAAGAGAGCTTGGTGGGCATGAGCAAGGGTACACGTGGTGCTCATGCTGAAGGCAGTGCCTCACAGAGGACCAGGCTCTCGGGGCTATAGAGGGTCTGGGGAGAAGTGCAGTTGCAATTCTAATGCCACTGGGAAGGAAGCCATGGGCAGATGACCTTAAGGTTGAATGAATGAGTCCATGAACCCCTTAACTTAGAGACTCCCTGACAGTTACCACTCACCGGAACGCAGGCTGAAAGCCAGCAGTCCTGCTCAGGAAGGCACCCTAGCCCCCTGCCAGCCTCTGCGGTCTGTTGGTATTGTGAAGGTGATCAGGGTGTCAGAGTTCCCAGGTGCTGTGGGGACTAGTAAGTTCCTGTATCAAACCTCTGTTTCCTCATATGTAAAATAAGGCATCAGAGTTGCAAGGACAGTGCCCTTTTATCCTGGGGTACCAGATTATTGTACCCCTTTCTATGCATCTCATTTGATCCTGTTTCCCCTCTGTAGGCAGATTAATCCTGTTTTGCTCATAAGGAAACTGAAGTGCAGAGGGCTAAAGTCCCCTGTCCTGGCTCTCAGAGCCCTTCCCACCAGCCCAGGGGTTGGGCCAGGCGAGATGGGAGCTGGGTCAAGGTGAACTGTGCTATTTCAATGTTGCTTAGGCACAGGTTCTAGGGTAGACATACTTGGTTTCTAAATCTTTGGGCAAACCACTTAATTTGCTGAGACCCTGTTTCCCTGTCTGTAACATGAGTGGGAATGAAAATAGTTCCCCTTTCCTGGGTTGCTGAGAGGATTAAATGAGGTAGGGCATGGGAAGCTGTAGCCAGAGCCTGGTATGCAGTGAATGCTGTTAGCATTTTAGGTCAAATGCTAGATGTGTGGGGATGGTCCCTTTCATTCGTCCTGAGGTTTCCTCTCCCCCAGCATGGCTCAGTCTCCTGCCCTTCCTGCCTTAACCTGCTGTTTCAAGAACCTAGCAGAAGGCCACGTGCTGGGAACAGCAGTGAGCAGCAAGAAGAGGAGGATCCTGGGGCCATTTCTGAGTACCTACTGTGTGCCAGATACCTTCCTTGTGCGTTAGTCTCCTAGGGCCATGGTAACAATAGACCACAAGTCTAATGTTCTAAAACAACATAGATTTCTTCTTCCCAGCCTGGGAGCCAGAAGCCTGAGATCAGTTCACTGAGCTTAAGGTCAAGGTATAGAAGGGTTAGCTCCTGGAGACTCTAGGGGAGGATCTGTCCTTGCCTTTGCTTGCTTCTGGAAGCCGCCTGCATTTCATGGCTCATGAGCCCTTGCTGACCTCCAGAAGGTAGAAAAGGTAAGGAAATAATTGCTTCTATTGTCACCTCTCCTACTTCCTTCGACCATCTTGCCTCCCCTCATAAGGGCCTTGTGATTCTATTGGGCCCTCCTAGGTTATCCAGGACACTCTCTCCATCTTAAGACCTTTAATTCAGTCACATCTGCAAGAACCCCGCCCCGCCCCCCCCCCCCCGCCACATTTGCTATATAACAAACTATTCATAGGCCCCAGGGATTAAGACCTGGATATCTTGTGTTTTTTTTTTAATGAATTTTTATTGATTTCAAAGAGGAAGGGAGAGAGAGATAGACACACCAATGATGAGAAAGAAGTATTGATCAACTGCCTCCTGCATGCCCCACACTGGGGATTTAGCTTGCAACCTGGGCATGTTCCCTGAGCAGGAATCAAACCATGACCTCCTGGTTCATAGATTGATGCTCAAGCACTGAGCCACACCAGCGAAGCAGACCTGGATATCTTTGTGAGCCATTGTTAAGCCTCACTCTCCATATATTCTCTAAAACAAGCATGTCAAACGCAGTCCACAGGCTGCATGCGGCCCAAAACCAAATATTTTTGCGGCCCAGCCAATATAATGGTATGTAAGAAACATTTTAATAAAAATTTTGTAACGCAATTTTTAAAAATATTTTTATTGATTTTTTTAGAGAGGAAGGAAGAGTGATAGAAACATTGATGAGAGAAAAACATCAATCAGCTGCCTCCTATCAATCCCCTATTGGGAATGTGCCCACAACCAAGGTACATGCCCCTGACCGGAATCGAACCCAGGACCCTTCAGTCCGCAGGCCGACGCTCTATCCACTGAGCCAAACCGGTTAGGACCTTAACTCAATTTTTACTATATCCTGTCATACATAATTATTAATAATAAACTACAATGTTCATTAATTACTGATGACTATAGTAATTGTATTGCATTCATTTCCCTTATGTACCTTACGCGCAGGCGTACCATTTCTGTCCACTAATAGCAGCGAATATTTTAGCAGCTGATTGCCACGTCGTCATTAGTCTTGGATTGACTTGTTTGGTGTGTGCAGAAGGAAATATTTCACTTTCGGAGAACAAGAAAAATAGGTTTATTTGCATTACCCTTATTAATTTGTGCAGTTATTCAGTATCTGGTAAATTCATGTTTAAGAGAAAGTATTAATTTTTATTAAAATGTTCTATTTTATGTTAACAATGACTCATTTATTTCAGCCCTTTGTATTCAGCATGTCTCTATTGAAATAAACCTATTTCTATAAAAATTGAAGCTTTTGTTTGTTTGTGGCCACATAAAACTGACACCTTATTTAGCTGGCCCATGTTAGCCTTTGGGTTTGACATGCTTGCTCTAAATGCTTTCTCACCCTAGCTGGTTTGGCTCAGTGGCTAGAGCGTCAGCCTGTGGACTGAAGGGTCCGAGATTAGATTCGGTTCAAGGGCACATGCCCAGGTTGCAGGCTCGATCCCCAGTAGCGGGTGTGCAGGAGACAGCTGATGAATGATTCTCTATCGTTGATGTTTTTCTCTCCCTCTCCATTTCTCTCTGAATCAATAAAAATTATTTTAAAAAAATAAATAAATGCTTTCTCAACACAACTCATTTTACAGATAAGAGAATTCAGACTCCAAAAGGTGAAGTCACCCCTCCAAGGTCACACAGCAGGTAAGTTATTCACCTATTCTATGCATATTGAGTGGGTCAGACGTCAGGTGAGGCTCTGGGTTGCTATGTAAAAGTTACCTATGAAAAGCAAGCTGTGAAGCACAGGCATGACATGTAATGACTTGGTCCTGTTGAGGAATTCAGGGAAGGCCTCCAGGAGGGGTTGTCACATGAGCAGAGATCTGAAGAGTGGTTTTCCCCTAAGACAGGCAGGTTTGTGAGCAAGAGCCACTTGCGGGGTTAACCATCTTGAGACTGTGCTTGCTGGGAGGGCATGAGGTTTCTCAGGGAGAACCAGCAACTGGTCGGGGGTCTCTACCAACATCGTTGCCCCATCCAGGAGACTGCTGAAACTGCCCATCATCCTTAGCTCATGCATGTAAGAGCAAGAGGGGAGGGGCTTACGGTGCAACACAGGTGCCCCGCAAAGACAGTGTTGGTATGAAAACCTCAAACTTGCAGCTTGAAGGTGGAATCCAGGCTGCTGGGTTGGAAAGAGCAAAGTGTTTGAAGATTTTGGAGTGGAAATGCCTTTAAGGACTCTAAATTCTTGGGCCCTACTACTGAGACCTGTTGTTCTTTACCCACATTTAAATCACCCAGCTGACCATCTAAGGCATTTGAGTTTGAGATGTTCTCCCCTTTCCCCAGGGTTATGGCCCAGTTCCGCATCTGAATGACCTTGGCCTTGTGCTCCCCCTAGATTTTCTCTGTGGCCAAAAGGAGACACTTGCCAAGGGGGAGAGACCCCTGGGCACTGGAAGCCAGGGAAAGGGGAGGGTGGGGAGCTATCTCTGGATAGAGTCCTGTCCTGGAGGGAATAGATGTCCTGGCTCACTCAATACAATGCAAGAGGGCACTTCCTTGGGTAGACATCTCACTTCAATTCCCCTACTTATGGTTTGGAGACGGGCCTGGGAAGCCAAGATCCTAGAGCAGGGAATGCAGAATAGGGCTCAGGTGTGTAACTAGTGCCGTCCTCCCACACAGCACCTTCCCAGCCCAGGCAGAGCGGGTGCAGTAGGCCTCCCCTAGTGAGAACACAGCCAATGCTTGCTGAATATTTCCTGTGTGCTGGGCCCTGTGTGTTGGGTCCCTTACCTCTCTTTTGCCAGAGGGGAAAAATAGGGTCCCAGAGACAGGAGGACCCATTTGGAAGGGAGCGAGAAGGAAAAGCAGGGGGACCCCTTGTCCAGCTCGGCCCTGAACCAACAGCATGGCTTGGGCAGCTCCATGCCCTCTTCATTCTACAAAAAGACAGGAGGTTGCCCACCGCTGGGGCTTGTTGCAAGGCGTGAAGCCTTCAATGCCGGGAGCTGGGTGGCTGCTGCTTTCCCTCTGGGCCTCTGTGAATTGGGCCCATTCGGCCCCACCACCTCTACCCCACGGCAAATGGCAAAAAGGTCTTGCCAGTGCTTGGTGCCCAGCCACAGAAGGCAGGGCAGGGAGAAGGGTGGGTAGCTCATTTCAGAGTTGCCAGTGTTCGCTGGTTGGAGCATGAGACTCCTGGACCTTCTGCAAGGCTCTGGTTTCCAGCAGAGAAGGTGACAGCCCTGCTGGGCTCCAGTTCCAGGGTCCCAGATCTACAGGACAGATTTTCATTCCACTCGCTCACTCGATCGCTCGCTGGCTCATTTATGCACACTAACGGGGCTAAGCCCTGTTCTAGATGCATCTCAGGAAGAAGATGATATAGGCCCACCCACCCAGCACCCATGGGTTTGCTGTACCCACCCTGGAAGCTCATTATCCCAAGGAAAAGGCCACTGTGATTACAAATCCTCTTGCAAATGGGAACCAACATTTTTTAGTAACTGGAGAAAAGAATTTTAATTGGGATTATATTTAGAAAATAAAATTAGCCCTGACCAGTTGTTCAATGGTTTGAGTGTTGGCTTGTGTACCAAAGGATCTCAGGTTTGATTCTGGGTCAAGGGTACGTAGTTCAGTTGGAGGTTCATTCTCTGCCTGGGTCCAGGCAATCAATCAATCTCTCTCTCTCTCTCTCTCTCTCTCTCTCTCTTTCTCTCTCTTCTCTCTCTATCTCTCTGTCTTCCCCTCCCCTCCCTTCCACTCTCTCTCTCTCAAAAAAAAAGGAAAAAATTAAATTAAAACTATGAAAATTCTTAGTTTATCATCCACTCAAGAAAATGCAGGTTAATATGTTAATTCTTAGATTAATGTGCTAATACTTAGAATGCAAAACAGTTCATTTGAGGAGGCATAGCTTTTCCCACAGAATTGCCTGCTGGTGTTATCCAGGCCCTTCCAGGCAGTGACTGCTCACAGGCCCCACCCCTGGGCTCTGTGGCCATGAGGCCCTGCACCACAGCCACTTTCCTCGGGGGCACTGTCATGTTCTTCACGTGGGGCTATAGTATTTAATGGGCTGACCCAGCCAGGTAGCTTCCACCCATCAGCCACAGTGCCAGAGCTCAGGGTTTCTCCAACATAACTTTCATCAACTTTGTGAAATTCTACAATTTTGGCGGGATGTGGAGATTTCCTTTGGCATCACCTTGTGTGATGGGCCTGACAGCACAGATGGTGATGGCAGTGGCAAGAGACGCAGATGATGTCAGAGTTGGAACTGTTTGTAAGTGGCCCACAGAGTAGCAAATGTGCTTGAGTTTTAACCACTTTTTCTTCCAAGGAGGTAACAAATGCTCAGCTGCCCAGGACCCCATCGGGCCTGGCCATCAGTAGGGACTGGGCGCTTTTGAAGCTACATTAGGGAGAACATGCGCTCTGGCTCCTGCCGCTGTGGGGCTGCTCAGAGCCTTGCCCTGCCTATTCACTCAGTCCTTTGGTGCTGACCACTCCTCGAGGAGTGCAGGGAGCCTTCCTTCTCACTTTCAGCCCATATGGGTCAGCCAGGGGTGACCTTATCTCTGACATGCAGAGATGGCCATATGACTCAGGCTCAGCCAAACTAAGTGCTCCATTTGCCTAGCCACAGTGGACTGTTCAGGGATGACACATGACCCCAGCTTTCGAGGCGTTTTGCTGGAAGCATTGAGGTGTGCTGGCGCCTCCGGGGTTGGTAAGCTGACTGGGTGTGTGCCTGAGAAGAAGGCCAACGGGAGGAAGGCAGGGCAGGGGCACCACCTGGGCACCTGGATCCAGCTATGCCTGAAGTTAAGGAACCTTGGACTCCCGTTACACACATTAGTCAATCATGTATTCAGATTGCATGAGTTGGTTTTCTGTCACTTGTCTCAAAGAGGACTGAGGTTGCTTTACCTAGAGAAGAATTAGGGTGGGGAGCTCAGGATTATGACCACTATCTTCAAAGACCTAAGGCTTCCCAGCCTTGTGTACTGACGTACAGATTGTGTGGTTCGGAGGTGGAAGGACTTGGAACAGAATTGTGACTACTTTTGGGGGGAAGTTCTTCATGAGGAAGAACTTTCCCACAATGAGAACTATTCAAAAAGGGCCATACACCACTTTGAGAGAGTAACCTCCCACTTCTGCGAGTACCCAGACAGAAGCAGGATGTGATGTGGGCTCGCAGCTGGCTAGGACAGCAATCCTGTCGTGGAAGGAATATGACTTGATACCTCAGACCAGCTCTAGAGGAGAGCTGGAACATACCATTCACTCCAATTTCTTTCTTTTTTTTTAAAATACATTTTATTGATTTTTTTACAGAGAGGAAGGGAGAGGGATAGAGATTTAGAAATACTGAGAAAGAAACATCAATCAGCTGCCTCCTGCATGTCCCCGACTGGGGATGTGCCCGCAACCAAGGTACATGCCCTTGACCAGAATCGAACCTGGGACCTTTCAGTCCCCACTGAGCCAAACCGGTTTCGGCTCCCAATTTCTTTTTAATCCTCATTGGAAGATGTGTTTACAGGGAGGGAGGGAAACCTTGATGTGTGAGAGAGAGAAACATCGATTTACTACCTCTTGTATACAGCCCGACCAGTTATGGAATCTGAAACCCTTCGGTGTGAGATGACGCTCCAACCAACTGAACCACCCTACAAGGTCACTTCCAATTTTTAATTGTAAACTATTAAAGATATTTAGGAAGTTACAAGACAATAAATTGAGTGATTGCTCCTGAACCCGCTGTTGTTAGCTCAAGAAAGAAAGCCTCAGCAATGCAGCTGGGCTCCTGACCCAGGCCTTCTCCCCCACCCTCCCCTTCACCGGCCTTGCTGCTCTTACTGTGCTCAGGACACGCAGCTCATGGTGTAGTGATTGAAATTGGAAACTACTGAGGAATCCCCTCATGGCTAGGCTTGACACTTCCTCCCCTAAAGCCAGGCCTGCAAACTATTAAAGAAGGGGGAGGGGAAGGTTCAGAATCAGGGTTAAAAGTGTGACCCTGCCTCTGATTAACTGTAATCTTGAGCCTATTATCTTCGGCCAGACCACAACAGCTGACCTGAGTTTGTTAGGATAGGAACCTCCTGGGTTAGCTGGTCCCTTGCTGCCTGAGAATCAATTAGAGATTGACGAGTCAGCATCTATGAGAAGGCAGAATGGGTATAAAAAGAGGGACTGCCTCTTTGTCGGTGCTCTTACCATATGAGCCCTTGGCAGCCCGGCAGCCTGGCAGCCAGGCCCCACCTGACATGATATCGTCTTTAAACCCTGTGTGGCAATCCCTGACGCACCGCCGTGATGTCCAGGGAAGACAGGGAGACCTGGAAGTATGCTTGCTTGCTTCATAAGTTCTACCAGAGGAGCCAACATGTGTGATCAGAGGAGCCAAAATGTGATACTGTATGTGCAACCAGAGGAGCCAACATGTGATACTGTATGTGCGAACTTCTGGAACATGAAGTCTGTGGGCCCAGGAGAGGCTGCCCTGGGCCGGACCAGTGAATGAGTGATGTTGGCTAATTCTGGTGAGATGGGTTTGCTGTGCTGGAAGTACCCATCAACCCACCTGGGACAATTGTCAGCAACTGGTGAACTGTGTGGATTGCAAAGAGGGCATGGCATCATCGTGAGAGGCTCCAGGGAACAGCCAAGGTATGGTCTTTGGCCTCAGGCCAGCTTGGACAGTGCTTACACACCATCCAGACTGAAGACCGAGTCTGGTCCATTGCTATCAGACCATTCTTTTGTGACTGGGATGGCTTGTTGTGGGCTCAGTACTTGTCTGAGAATCTGGGACCTCAACAGTGGGCAGCTGATGACGCACCTGGGCAGTGACTTTCCTGCAGAGGCTGGGGTGTTGGACCTCATGTCCCCTTCCATGCTCCTGTCCTGTGGCTATGACATCTATGTTCGACACTGGGACCTTTGAGCCAGCGTCAGGAACCACTTGCTGGCCACAGGTTCCTCCTACTACGGGGTTGTACGACTATGGGATGGGTGCCAAAGGGCCTGCTTAAATCGAGATGTGGTATTCCTGTTTGTTATACTCAGTGTCTGTTAATCGCGCATCACAAACCAGGTTCTGGAAATGATAAAGGACAGCATGTGAAGTTGAGCTATGGGACTGTGGTGGCGATATAGGCAGGGCCATCCCAGCTGTGGGCCAGGGAAGCCAGCTACTCAGGGACCTTCTTGTTTGGAGGGTGCAGTGATGATGCTACCCACCTGCACCCACAGTACTTGGCTGCCGTAGTCCCTAACTCAGGCATTTAAATGGGGAAAGGAGCCAGACTGCTGCGTCAGCTAAGGTTTGAGCCCAGATTAGGTGAGCCCAGATTCGAGTCTGAAATAAACTTAGGCCTGTTTGAATTCGGTTGGTCTTTGTGGTCTGTCTTGTGGGGACTCGCTCCGTTACAATGGTGCTTCTCACACTGAGGGTTAGAATTGCCATTCTTAGAGACCTACAGGTTCTTTATTACCAGTGGTGAAGATAAACGTGCTCAGTTACTCATAAAACATGTGCTTTCTTCATTTTTAATAATAGAGAAGTATTACAAGAGGGGCCCCCAAACAGGCTTTCACTTAGTTCACATGAAAGTGATCCCCTCACCCTAGTGCTCTGGCCACCCTGCATAGCCTCTGCGTGGTACAGAGAGCCAGAGAGCCGCAGTATTAGAGCGAGAGGGCCAAGCGCCACATGAGTGCACATGCACAAAGTGCTCCATTATTGCATGGCTGTGATGATTCTTGTTACCTCAGGGAACTGCCCCCATTCCAGGGCTCTCCCTGCCTCACCCTCATTGTCCATGAAATCAATCTGTTTCATCCTTGGTCTACTCTGATTACACCTGGGTGACTGGTCTCCTTGCCTTCAGATCCCCATCTCCCGCGGTGACTCATGCACTTCCCAAAGGGTCATCCCTAGCTAGCCTCCACACCTCCAAGGCTGCCCAGCCTTCTCTGCTCTCTCCCTGCAGAATGACTTGCAGGCCCCTCAATCGCCCCCTTGTTGTGGGGCAACCTGCAAGAGACGACCACCAGAGAGATAAAAATTTATGAGCCTTTATTAAACTGGCCAGCGACTACAGTTGCAGCACTTACCGCAGCAAAGGCTGAACTACAGTGCAGACCACAGGTGTTACAGAAAATTTATACTCAAACTACGAGAGGGAGATAGAACTCTTACAATGACAATCTAAAGTTACAAAAGTTATTATAGCCGTTTCCAAGAAACTCAGGGCACAGGTACAACACCTGGGCACCCTTGACCAGAGTATGAACCACCCTCTCCCTCCTAACTCCAACCAACCCATAGTTCAGTGACCCACTCCATCTTTCTCTGTCTTAATGTACTCTGCCTCCTGGAGCACGGAGGAGCTGTGCAATGTTTTCAGCCCAGGACATTCCCTGGTCTTTACGGTGAATCAAATTGTTGATTCAGATTCCTCCCCTCCTTCCTTGGGGATTCCCTGGTAATGAGTGTGGAGAACCATGAGCTTTATAACTTGTATTCTGTTTTGAATGAAGTTTAGTAAGCATTTGGCAAAGCAGAGGCCAACCAGTAAAATGAGGAGCAAAAGGACTAGAGGGCCGACTATGGCTGACAAGAGGGTAGTTAGCCATAGTAACCAAGTGAACAGGTTTTCCTTCAGCCCTTCTTTCTTCTCGATCCAAGAGGTATTTCCTAACCTGATTTAGACTCTCCCTGATGACAGTGGAGTGGTTTGTGTAAAAACAACAGATCTCTCCTAGGGCTAAGCACAAGCCTCCTTCCTTTAGGAACAATAGATTTAATCCCCTCCGGTTCTGCAGGACTACATCTGCTAGGGAGCTTAAGGAATCTTCTAGCTGTCCCACCGATTTTTCAAGGGTGCTAAGGTGCTGATCAATCTGTTGTCCTAGCTCTTTGTAGTTCTGATGTTCTGTTATTAGAGTGGCAGTTCCAATGGCAGTAGATCCGGCCAGACAAAATCCCACTAGGAGGGGGACCAGGATAGGCGCCCTCTTATACCTTCTAGGTTCTAATCTTAAGTGTTCCCGACCTCCTTCCCTAGAGTAATAGTATACTTGTGGTAGGATATGAGTAAGGATACATATGCCAGGATCTGTTGGTGAAAGCAAAGAAGGGGGAAAGGCACAAGGTACTATTCCACTGCTGCATGCCCACCAAGTTCCCTCTGGTGCTACAAAATACTATTTAGGGACGCATCATACTCTTAAAGCAATTCTGTCACCTGAATGCATGAGGAAGAGTATGGGGAGGACCCCAAGGGGTAGTTTACTGGGGCTATGCATGTCCCAGCCCCCTGTAGGTCCTCCAGAGTAAGGCAGGATTGATGTCCCCATATAGAGTGGCCTTCCGACAGGCTTTGGACAGAATAATTACGGATCTCAGACACATTCTGCGCAAAGGAAATATTTGCCCCGATACCCACAATTATGGCAGTTCGGGATTTAGGCACAGCCAGCAGTCTTTGATTATGTTGGGGGAGGTCTTATTAAGGAAGCAAAACATGCCCTCTAGTGTCCCTAACAGGCCTCGATAGGATGTCTTTGGTGAAAGCCTAAGTTTTTCTGGTGCCTCATTTGGTCCTGGAGTTGGTTTTGGTGTCTCTGTGTCATTCCATTCGGAGGTTCTTGTCACCAGAGGAGCCTGTGTCACCTTAGGGGGCCTCAGAGGTTCGGGTTGGAGAATGGGATGTAAGGGACCCACAGGGTTTCAGACCCGGGGTAGGGTTCGTCTCTGGAGGGAAAAAAAGTGCTCCAGGGTTCCAGCCAGAGACATATAGCCAGATATCCCAGGTCTTGCCTCCCTCCCAATAGTCTTCCCTCCAGTTTAAGGGTTGGATTATGATCGGGTTACAATTTCCAATCGTGCAATTAGTGATGGGGCCCCTGGTCTTACTACCCGGGTGAGTCGGAGTGTCGTGTCAACTGTCTTCCACAGGGCTAATGTCTCACATCCCCATGAGGCACAAAAATAGTCCTCTTCATTCCACACCCGGAGGGTCCTTCTCGAGGACATATATAATGTTGGGTACTCCAAAGTCCTCTTTTAAGGTCTAGGGTCCCACACCCATAAGTTTTGGTAGCAACATACCCAGTATTTCCTCTAGATAACCCCATACCCCTTACTGTAGGAGGGCAATTCCACCCTTCTCCGAATATCTTACATAGGTCAGCCCCAATTGTGGGGACTCCAGAGGTGGTTACCCTACCGATGGATTTTCCATCTAGGGTTTGGGTAACTTCCCACATATAAACTGGAGCTTGGGGGGGGTTTCCAAGTGCTTGGGTGTTCTCTGCACAGGTAAGAGGCATAAAGAAGGGCACCTATGTTGGTTCCTGCATTAGTCTGACCTTGAAGGGGTTCTCGGTGTGCCTTGCTGTCCATCTTTCAGCAGTCTCCTCAGCTTTCTTGAGCTGAGTCCGATGGATCCAATGCTTCTTTCCCCCAACCTTAACAGCAATTGGGGTGCTCAGGATGACCTGAAATGGTCCTTTCCACTGTGGCTCAAGAGTACCTGGGTCGTGCCTTTTCACCCAGACTAGGTCGCCAGGAGCACACACAGGTGGGCTATCTGGGTCTGGTGGGTGGGCTTCCTGGTGTGCAGTCCTGACGATTCGCCTTGCAGCCGCTGTACTGCTCTAGAGCAACTGCAAAGACTTGAGGAGATTTCTATTAGATTAACACAGCTTGCTCTTCCTTCCTTAGCCACAGGAGATGAGGTGGTGGA